>PVIU01004681.1:0-123351 GCA_004026605.1 Ondatra zibethicus
ACACACACACAGAGAGAGAGAGAGAGAGAGAGAGAGAGAGAGAGAGAGGGAGAGAGAGGTAATGCCAAGAATGCCCCCTTTATTGTGTTCCAGGGCAGTTTATATAGGGATCCTTAACTGATAGCCACACCCCAGCCAAACCCACCAGAAACCCCTCCCCTGCCATCAGGAACTCCTGAGGGTCTATTGCTCAGAGCAGCTGCAAGCACAGGAACACAAGTTGTTTACTCCGGCAGGCAGGGGGTCACAGGAAATTCAGGGTCTGGGGGTCCACAGTCCCCAACATGCTGGGATTAAAGGCATGTGCCATCACCACCTGACTATTAGGTTTGATATATTTAAGAATATAAAATCTTGCCCATATCACAGGGTTTCTTTGGAGACAAAGTTCCTTCTTTTTAACATTTACTTGATTAAAATAAGTTAAGAATTACTTGTCAACTCAAATGGAAATGGACTCTTGTTTAATCAAGGGAATAAAATGAAGAGAGGGAGGGAGAGCAAGTGTCTATGCCCAAGGGTGAGTGGCAGCTTCTTGAGTCATTGTGAACTGTTACTTAAGAAGCAATCCTGAAGACTCATTAAGTTGCCAACCTTGAAGTTTCTCCATCTAAAGCCCAGGATGTTGGGGGGTAAGAATTCCCCCCAATAATCTCCCCATTGCCTTTTAATGCTGTTGGGGTGGGGGTCTATTTCCTCCCACATTTGTTTGTTTTCAAGTTAGCATCCTTTTAAATATGAACTACAGCAAACATACAAAACAAATTATACAGTAGGATGCCTGTTTGCTTCAGTATGACAGACTGCATTCTCTGACCATCCCTCCAATGAAACAACTGAGAATTCTGAATAAGATATCAAAAGTTGATTTTAAATGTATTGATGGGAATGTACAAAACATCAGAAGCAAAAAACGATGTGGACACAGGCACCATGAGAGGTTAAAGTGTTCTGAATGTAGTCTTCTTCATGAAGGCATAGGCAGACCCTTGTGGACACTGATCTCACCTCCCAGTGGACACATGAAGAAAAAGGGACGAGAGACCACATTCCGACAAAGGTGAAGTCCAAGAGGAACTTAAGGCTAGGAACCCAATGGGCAATAGCATCAAGGTAGGGACAGCTAGCTACACACCCACCCACACACAGACAGAGAAAGTGCAGCAACTTACCTTGATGACAGTGCTGAGATGCTGGGGCATTTTACCCAGAAAATTTATAACCACAGACAAACCTACACAGGAGTTTTTGACCCAAAATTTGAAACTCTCTGTGAGGACCAAAAACCCTCAAGCTAAAAGAAAAAAAAAAAAAAAAAGAAGAGTTGGTTTCAAGTTACAGTTGCCACAACAAATGTGATCATCTCCTGAGAACACCACTTCAATCATTCCTAAAAATTTCCCCAGATCAGCAGGGTGTGGTGGCACTCACCATTAATCCCAGCACTTAGAAGGCAGAGGATTTCTGTGTGTTTGAGGCAGCCTGGTCACACTAGTGAATTCCAGGACAGCTGGGGTTATGTAGAGACCCTGTCTCAAAAATATGAAGAGGGTGGGGGGGGGAGAAAAAAGAAGGAAGAAAAAGAAAAGAAAAAAGAAAGACAAAACAAAACAATTTTTAAAAAATCCCACAATATCGTGGAAAACAATGGCCTGATCAAGAAGAAGCCTTATACACAAGCATCCAGGACTCCAGTGTGGAGTGTCCAGAAGACAAAGTAGATGAATCAAGTCCCAAATGACACAAGATACTGTCAGCCACACACAACACAAGTACATCTGGTTGGCAAAAAAGTATCGATAAGGAAGATTAAAACTACACATAGGACCAAAAATAATGATCTTTCCAATTTTAGATAAGAAGAATACCTAAAACTTTTAAAAATGTTATAATTAAAATAAGAACCCAAATGATATGGCGCAATGAAAACAAACAGACAAACACAAAAACCAAGATGGAAGAAATGTATTCATAAGCTTTGTAGGGAAGGACAGCCAAGATTCTTAGAGGATGTAAGATCTTTTAGAGAGTTAAGGATTTTTAGAGAAAAGTCTCAACAACGATAATAATTAGGAAAGATTCCTTTTTAAAATGAGGTACGGGCCAGGGAGATGGTTCCGTGGACAAAGGGCTCACATAAAGTGCAAGCATAGGGAAAGCCAAAGACGGCACCGCCCACCTGCAACTCCAGTGCGGGTGGAGAGGGAATGGGGGCTGGAGACGGGCAGAGAAAGCCCGAGCGAGCGCTACACAGTAGTCATCCTAACCCAATCAGTGAGCTCCAGGTTCAGTGAGACGTAGGTGCACACACTCACATATGTGCTCATGCATACAACACATATGTAGTAATAGTAACAATAATGATAATAAGTACCAAAGTGACTGAATAAGTTAAGCAAACAGCAGGGAATTATTCTTAACCCTGTTGGCCAGAGGGGTCATTTGTCTTTTGCTGGAGGATTGTGATGCTAATGTCCTTCTGACTTTCACACAAGCTTGGACATTCAGAGAACAGAATGCATGCATGTAGCCAAGGCCTAGATGGAGGAATTGCGAAGTGCCTCACCCTCCAGTGCCTAAGTTTGCTACGGATCTTCTTTCTGGTTCTATATAATCAGCGGCATCTAGCAAAGGTGGACAGCAGTGTCTTCTGAGTCCTCACATCCACGCATTTTAAAACAGTCAAATAAGCCCTTTCAGGACACTTTGAAATGCTTGATTTTCTAGTATCAGATCTCGTCTTTTAATGAAGACTTAGCTCTCCCCCTCGAACCTCCATGGAAGCTCACAGTTGCATCTGGTCGGCCTGGGATGTATAAGAGATTTAGGAATGGCAAACTAGAGGCAACCCGGATTGTTGAACAATCATCCCAATCAGAAGCTGCGCACGCCCCGAAGTCGAGCCAACAGGTCACAGGAAGCAGTGCCGTCTCTCCTCTCACCTTCTCTTTCTAGTTCCTCACTTCATGGGAAGTTCAGAGCTGGGGCCTCACGCTGTCCTCTAGGACGTGATTTATACTTGAAACCAAGCTTTCCTGTTGTAACCTCGGCTATGAAGAGGAAGCAGGAAGAGAGAGTATGGGTTCAGCTTAAGAATCAGAACAGGCCGGGAGGCCACCGCAAGTTCACCAGCCTGAGAGACTGCCTCCGGTCCCGCCTGGAGGTCCTCGGAAAAGCAAGGTCATGGACCTTGTCCACCCGAGTTCCCGATAATAAGCGGAAAACTATGCAAGCCAGTGGGTTCACACAGCAGTACAGACATTCTTGGGGCATTACTGAGAATTATTTTGAAAGCATACAATCAGATTATTGAGGGGCTGGTTTGTCAGAGAGCCACAGCAAAGGCCCTGGGAAAATGGGAGTCTTTCCTAAACCTCGTGGTGGCCAGGCATACAGAGACGCTTGACGACCTATAACAGGGCATCGGTGTCTCCTCTGTCCCACTGCTGGGGCAACTCAGGCTGCCTTGCTTGCCTGTGAGACTGCTGCCGTTGAGGTTACAGTCAGCAGCTCTCCCAAGGTCACACACCCTGGATCCTGAAGGTCAAGGTCTGCTTCTGTTCCAGGGTCTCAATGTTAAACCCAGAAAAGGGAGAGCGCTTCTTCTACAAGGTACAGGAGAGACAGGGGCTGAGACACAGACACTCAATGGCATTGTAGGATAATACCAGTTGGAAGGCTTTTTTTTTCAAAAAGAAAAATCCAAGCGCTACATAAATAAAAGTTAATACTATTTCTATATAATAGCACGGCTTAGTGGCCCTCTACACAGTGCAAGCACTGAGCCGTGGCTAAGCTGTTCCTTAAAAATAGAACCAAATCCTGCCATCTTTTCTCAGAGCTCCAGATCCATAATTCGGCCTTGTGGAAAGGCACCTCCGTGTGGCAGGCAAATCGAGTCAGGTGTTTCTGTCTTGACCTTGGTTGCTTTCAGATAAGAAGTGAGAGAAAACCAAATAGCATCTAATTACTATGCAACCCAGCTTGGGTTTCGAAAACAGGTTTGTTTTGTAGCCTCTGAACTGAATGAAATAGGGAGAGGTATCCTGTTTTCTGGGAAGGAAACAGTAGCTCAAAGAAGCCACCAGAGGGGGGCTGGTGGGAACCCCGTGACTGTAGTTAGTGGCCTCCAAGAGACTGCAGAAAGCGTCAACCAGGATCTCATTCTGAATGCAGAAACTTAAGCAGTTACTGCAGCAGCCTGGTTGTGCCGTTCTTTTCCTGGCTCTGCTGAGAACCTCAGAGTGCCTGGGAGCAGGGTGTCTGGCTTCCCTCTCATTGCTGCTCCTGTTCCTTCAAAGCCAAAGGAGCACTTGCCCCAAGATCAGGATGATTGCAAGCTTAGGTGGAGGAGAGCACACCTCAGCACTTTCCATGTAGATATTATCTGGCTAACCTTCCCTGTGTCTCTGCAGGCATGTGGACTGGCTTCTGTCCATCTAGAAAAAGGCAGAGATGTCCTGTGTACTCTAGGACTAGGGCCTTAGGTGCTTCCATTATTTTACCAGGGTTGAAAAGATCCTTTATATCCTTTAAAAGGAAATGCCTGAAGTTTGGGAGGCAAATGCTGGCTAATGGTGACTGCAAACTGACTGTTTTTTTAAAAAGAGATATTCTCTATTCGGACAATGTCTTTTGAAATGTCTGTCATAAACAGTGTTAACCCTCATTTTATAGTAATTTGGGGCTCATATAGGTGAAATACCTTGCTTCAGAGACAGTGGTATCAAATGGCAGATAGCATTCTGTTTCCAGGTCTGGATGGCTCTGGAGTCAACAAACAAGGTGCTAGCACCCTGTTCCATATTCAGTCCTCACAGGCTGAAGGGACAATGTGAAGCCCCCCCCCCCCCGCCTCAATAACAATGTCTGGTTGGCATTACATCAGCATGCAGACTTCCTTTAGCTGCTGGAGGCTGGGCCTGAGGAAGAAGAGTGACAAAGGGAGTCATGGTCCCACTGGGCAGCTCCTCCCTGCCCCAGGCCACACTTCTGACATCAGGGAGATTGGTCCAAACTCAGAGCCAGGTTTTCAGGACCCCAATGTGGGTACAGAGGGAGTTGCAAAACAGAGATGAAAACAGAGCGTGGTGGTGCAGTCCTGTGATTCTAAAATAGACAGGGGTTCAGAAGTTCAAGGTCATCTTCTGCTTTACAGCAAGTTTGAGAACAGTTTTAAAAAAGTGAACGGTGGTGAAAGGAGTGGGGAAATCCACGTGCAGATCGAGAAATGGAGGAGGGGGGGGAGGGGACTGGGACAGAGCCCCAGTTGCCAAAAACTGGCTGTCAGCTGAGGCTGTTGCTGTAAAAGACTGGTCCAAGAAAGAAGAATTTGTGAAGGGATCCTGCATCTCAACACAGCGCATCCACAGTTTAGCATTTGTCCTACACATTTTAGAAGAAAAAGAATTTCCCAGTGACCATCTCAGTAAAACAAAGTAGTGCAGGCTTAATCAAAACAATCACTTTAAAAAAGCTGTTACTCCATCTTTATTGTATTTACATTCACTTCAGGGGTAATGCAAAGATAAACTAATAATAGCATTTCTATGAATTGGTTATAAGGGGAGAGATAGCCATTGTCCCAGGTTAAATATGATCCAGCTCCATAATTCCACAGCCAGTAAATCAGCCCGCAATGCCATTTATTAGAGTACTTCCCTTAGTCCAGGTCTTAGACCTAGGAGCCCGTGACCCCAAGCAGAACTACTCCATAGCAGACATAGTCAGAGGACAGACCAAAGCTAGTACTTACTCCTGCAACCTAACAGGGAAAAATGAATTGGAATTAGCATCAGCCTTTCTAATAAACACCCGGGAAATAACCAGCCACTGTCCCCGAGGCTACGTTTCTCATGCAATGTCCTTGTTCTGGGCATGTGACTAATTGCCAAGCTCTGATAAAGCAGTGTGTGCTCAACGTAAATTATACACTGGATGCCAGGCTGACGCTCCAGCCTGATAGTACTGGAACAGGTATTTCTAGCCTTGCAAGGTCAAACCGAGAGCTTAATGATGCTTGTGGAGGCCCTATCGCTGATCCTTCTGCTTAAACTAAGGAGCCTCTCTCCTCCAGAGTACCCTACAACTACAAAGTGCAAGTTATTGTCTGGTTATTCTTGCTTTTAGGTAAGTGAATCAATAAATGCTTCAGAGACCCACTGTGGCCCTGTCCTTGTCTTTCTCCAAAGGACAGAATCATCCTCGGTAACGCATTGTGTGTCTTATGGTTCTTAGAGGCAAGTTCTCCTTTAAATGTAGTCAGTCGGTTTGTGCTGCTTCAATTCCTCTTCCTTTCCTCTTAGATATTCAGAAGCCATGGAAATATCTTCATGATGTCCTGGCAGTAAAACCTTCCATGAATTCGAAAACCAATCTCATGGCCTGGCAAAATGGATCAATAGGTAAGCGTTCTAACTACCAAGCCTCGTGACTTTTGTCAATCTCCAGAACCCACAAAGTGGAAAGAGAGAACCCAGAATCTTACAAGCTGTCCTCTGACCTCTAGAGAGTGACAGGTATGCCTCCTCCTAAGAGACACACGCATACATATAGAGGCACAGGCACAGGCACAGGCACACACACACACACACACACACACACACACACACACACACTCCCCACAATGTAGTAGAAAAGTTTAAAACTTCAAGTTCATCCATAAGGTTTTCTCTACCATGACGTAAGTTCTCTGGTTCCTTCTAACCTTTATTTCCACTAAGTTTTTCCTGATAGAAGATGCTTGACTGTCCTCTGTTTCCTCATCCTCTTTATTAATTAATTGATTAATTTTATTTTGCAGTTATGAGTGTTTTGACCATATATATGCATGTGACCCATGTGTTTGCCTGGTGTTGCAGAGGTCAGAAGAGGGCATCAGATCCCCTGGATCAGATGGCTGTGAACCTCCATGTGGGTGCTGAGAATTGACCCAAGGTCCTCTGCAGGACCACTGAGCCAACTCTACAGCCCCCATCCTCATCCTTATTAAGTGGGATGACTGTACTATTTTATACAATCAGGGATTGTCTCGCATGCCAAAAGTCTACAGGCAGGATGGCTTCTGTCCCAGTGTGCCATCAAGATTCCTCTGTGGTCTTTAGTAGGAGTAGCTCCTTTGGGCTGCAAAATATCTGCAATAGTTCCAGATACCCCATGCAATATCCTAATAATGAATTTCCTTTCGTGAGGTCTCTGTAGCATAAGAAAAGCCTTTTGTTTAGGATTATGGTCAAGTAAAATAAATAAATAAATAAGAAAAGCCTTTTGCCAAAGCTCTAGTACCTTACTGGCTGTGAGTGGACCACAAGCCAGGAAAGTAATTACCAAGGTTGACTAGATGAATCACCCATTACATCCCTATCCCAGAATGCTAAGGGGAGTAACCCTGAGCACATACTCTGGATAAAATGAGGTCCCCACATAAAGTGAGGAGGGACCGTGATAACTGTTAGGTAGGCAATCCGCAGTGTTTGCCATAAGTAAGCCAATATATGACTGGGCTATTTTTAGTATAGTACAAAGTCTTCCCAATAACACAGCAAATCAGTGACTACTGACAGCCCACAAAGTGTCAGCAGAGGTGAGGACTTGTAACTATATAGAGATGAAGATATTTCCCTTGACCCATGGAGCTAACAATCGTGTTAGGGAAAAGGCCCATCCAATGTCAAAAAGAGTGCTATGTCAGAGTGTTCTGCAAAGAAAGATGGAACCTCCAGCTCAGCAGAAGGTTGTGACTTCCAGGGAGAGGCCCACTAGGCTGGCTATGAATCCTAGGAAGGAGTTAGGGTAAGAAAACAAGGCTTGGGAGGAACTATGAAGCATGCTTCTTGCAATTTTCGGATCTTTGTATGGCATCCTATGTTTTATTATTATGGCTCATCCGAAGTTAATGAAACAGAAAGTCCTTTCAAGCCTGGAGGGTGGTGTGGATTTCAAGGGTCACTTCCCATGAATTCATTTGCTCATGCTTTGTGTCTGGATAAAACCCATTTTATGATCAGTGAATTCCATATTTAAACAAGGAGGCCACTCATCTAGTAGGAAAATGTCTGCGGGAGAAAATGAATGCAGTTCTGATTGCCATGATGTCATCGGCTCTGTAATGGACTTGTTTTTTAAGTGTTATGAGAAAACGGTGGTGATTTAGACAGAGGAAGAAGTAGTGAGGGTAACTGAAGGTCTTAAAAGACGCAGTTTTTATTAGCTTTCCTTTTTTGTGCCTAAGACAGGATATAGAGTAGCTTATGGGGACTGGATATTTAAATAAGAATGATTTTCTTAGTGTACTTGCTATCTCTCTAAAGTATTCCTAAAAGAGACCCAGAAGACAAGCTGTTCGGCTCCCCTACATCTTTCTAATTTTAAATTTTCACCCAATTTGCAGGTGTCCTTTCTTTCCACGAGGGAACTTCAGTGGATACCCGAAACTGCCCGTAGTAGCAAACCCCACATCGACTATGCTCTTCTTTGCTATGACAACATTTAGTTTATGTTTTGGACACAGTAAGAGACTAGTAATACTTTACCATAACTCTTGGTAACTTCTGCATACGAATTCTTCCTTATTGAGAACATTCACCTCAATTAAAGGAAGCACTTCACAGGTTCTCACTGGCATTCCTACACCCCCAGCATCACTACACTTTGGAGGCAACCATTAAGTAAAACAAGAGTTACTTGACCATAAGGCTTCACTATGGCAACGGTAGCTATGATAACTGAGGGGACCACTATCTTAGATGGCCCCCCCAAAGCTGTGTTGAGGGCTTGGTCCCAATCCAGCAGTGTTCTAAGGTGGAGACTGAGGACTCTGACTTAGTGAGCCCCTAAGAGGTGATAGAAACTGGAAGATGGAACCTACTGGGGAATAATTAATGGGGTGTGCCTGTCAGCAGTGTATTTTTTCCTACTCCCTCCTTCCCTTTCCTGCCCGATTCTTTAAAATCTCAAGACACAGTACATAGGGCCAAGAGCAGAACAGAACAAATGTTCCCCATGCGCACACATATGGAGATGCGTACAACTCATCGTGCCTCCTAGAAGGCCCTCAGAAGCTGTCACGGCAGTTATGACGCTTACCTTTGGGGCAAAAGATTGCAGGTCAGGGACTTTGTATTGTTAACCTCTCTTCGCGGTTTGAGTCGACGTAAGAAATGTTTTATTTTAAAACATAGTTTTTAAAAATCATAGCTTCCTTCCCTGTGGTTTGGTGTGAAGAGCTATCACCTGCACTATCAGAAGAGAAGGAGCTGGAGCAAACTGCGTAGACTGTGACTGTGATGACAGGCATCATGCTAATGGCTTGAGAAAGGGGTGTGTGGGGACGACTCGGCGGAGAAAGGTGCCTGTCACTAAGGCTGAGGATCTGAATTCCAGCTCTAGGATCCAACCTCTGGGTGAAGTGGGAAAGCTGTCCTCTGACATTCCCAAGTACACTGTGGCAAATGCCCCCGCCCCCACCCCACACACAAATAAAAGTGCTTTTAAAGCCTGGAAGAAAACTTTGCTGACCCAACAATGTGGCCATCCTCGAGACAGAAGTAGAGTGTTAAAAATGTGCAATTTTTCACTTTCCCTGTGCTGTCTAATTTTGTACAATGGCAGTGAACAAGCAGAAAAAGAAAACAAACTTTTTTCAAACTGGAAAGAAAAGTAGGAGAGAAAATAGAAAAGCAGCCACCCAGCCCTGCTCTTCCCTTTCACAGGACTCCTTCTGTGTAGTCTGTGTAAAAACAAGAGTTTGGCTCCCTCTCTCTCCTGGTTTCTCTAAGCCTCCCCCTCACCCAGTTCCCTTTTAAATCCCACCTGCATTGAAGCCTTTGTAGTCCCAAGGTGAGAGGGTGAGAAATCTCACCTCAGATCCAACTTATCTGCCCTCACCTTACCCAACTAGAAAAACTGGAAACAAAAATCCAAAACAGAATGTTCAAACATGATTCTGAAAACTAGCCTAACCTGTAAATGAAATCATATTTTACTACACCTGGGATTTGTGCAAAGAGCCAGCAGCCAGCTAAACTAAAAGGAGGCTTGGCCAAGGATCTAGACCCTGTCTTCCCAGAGATCACTTGTGGAGTTTCCCTACTCTTTGATCCTCCTTGTTTTCCTGGTCTGTTCTTCATGTCTGTTGCCCTCACTGGGGAGGCTACAAGCTGCGGGGCAGGAGTGCTATGGAAATGAAGGATGATTAACCAATCTGTAAGCCCTGGAGGGAAAAGCTTGTATCATGGGTTTGTTATGAATATTGCCTAGAAAATTAGGAGAACCCCAGATGTTCATTAACCCTAATATGCTCTGATATTATTTGGAAAAATACCATGACAACCCAACCCCAACAATTGCTCTTTTCATCTCAGGATTTCAAAAACACTTAAATCTCACTTTAAGTGTTACATGTGACTGTAAGATAATGGGTGTGAATTACTCTGGGGCAACCAATGTGATCTATGCTGACTTATTTTCCAGCACCTCCCCCAACTTCCATAAATAATAAGGGAAGGGGGTTGTAGCCTGGTGGTAGAGTGTTTACCTAGCATGCATAAGGCCCTAGGTTCAATCCTTAACACCACAAAAAGTGGGGAGAGTAAATTTTGTTACAGGTGTGAGACATCCTTGCATAGAAAAATAAAAGGCAGCTCAAGTGTGCCCCAGGGCTAAATTAGATCTTGGGCAAGAAAAATCTCAGTTTAAAGGACAGATCTCATTTCTACTTTGTCCAGGGAGACCAGAAGGGATTTAAGCCTTCATAGAGAAGGGGAGTAGAAAGCAGAAGCTGCAAAAGGCCAGGCTACTATTTGTCCTATTGAGCAGTTCTCCTTTGCCGCCATTTGTTTGAATGTCATTAATATAGTTACAGAACATGCCATGTGCAGAACCACAAACCAGAGACGATGTCTTTCTTGGTACACTGGAAAAAAGTGCAAGATCTGCTGTTACTGGCTGAATTGTGTGTCCCCAAAAGATATGATAAGTTCTAGTTCCCATACCTCAGATAGGGTTTTATTTGAAAATAAGGTCTTTACAGACAATAAAACCAAGTTCAAATGAAGTATTTAGGGTGGGTCCTAATCCAGTCTGCCTGGCGAGCTTATGAGAGGGGAATGTTGGACATAGAGACAGACTCTCAGAGGGGGAAGAGGCAGGGAGGAGGCCCTGTGGAGATGGACAGACTCACAGAGAGGAGGCCCTGTGGAGATGGACAGACTCACAGAGGGGAAGGAGGCAGGGAGGAGGCCCTGTGGAGATGGGAACTAGATCAGAGCATCTCTAAGCCAGGAAAGCCCGAGGCAAGCAGGAGCGGGAGAGCTTGGAAACAGGTCTTTCTGCAGCCTTTGGAGGGAGCACAGCTTGCTACACCTCCTCTGTGGAACGCTGCTCTTGTTTCTTATTTGTTTGTTAAATAAGTACACACCCAGTTTGTGATACTTTGTTGTGGAGGCTAGAGGACGGTAATGTACTGAATTCTAGCAATGGTCAGAAAATAGAGTAAATCTGTTTATTCTACTGTGTGATCTTTCCATGAGAAAGTGACGAGACTTCATGGCTTCTTTGTTCCAGTGATTGTTTGCCTTTTTTTTTCTTTTTTTCCTTCTTTTTATTTTTATGTTTTGTGAGAACACAGGGCCTATTGGTGGTTGCCTTCCTATGGAAAGTAGAGAGTCAGTGAAATCCTTCTGTCTGTGGTAAGGCAGAGGCCAGGTGGGAGCCCTGGTAAGTTAGAAAGGTTGTGCCAGAGATAAATACAATACCCTGTACCTACTGGACTCTAGTTCTAAACAGCTGCTGGCCAAAACCGTGACAGGCTTTTCAGCTGGGCTGCAGAGTCCTGAGCCCTGGAGCAAGGTTGAGCTAGAAGTCAAAGGCTTCACCAACAAACAGAACTGGCAAAACCAAGCCGGCCTCATCTAGCCATGACTTTTGTCGTTGTATTTATTTACTTATCTGTCTGTCCATCCATCCATTTATCCATCCATCCATCCATTTATCTATCTATCCATCCATCCATCATCTATCTATCTATCTATCTATCTATCTATCTATCTATCCATCCATCTATCATCTATCTATCTATCTATCTATCTATCTATCTATCTATCTATCTATCTATCTATCTATCTATGTGGCCAGGAAATACAAACAGAACCTGTAGAAACTGTGAAGGCAGACCAAGAAGTGCCCTCGTGCTCATGAGAAAGATCCTAAGGGAGAGGCCGGCAACTGGCCTGGAAGCCCCATGCCAGGAAGGACTTCTTGCTGGTGGGAGGCAGGGTACACAGCCTGCACAGCCAGGCCTCGATTTGTGCTGAATGAGACAAAGGCCTGGGGCCTGGGCCTTTGTTGTCCTTCCCACAGGTCCTGAGACCCAGCTCTGCTCCCTTTTATGTATAGAGGGGCCGAGGCTGGGCAGAACGTGGGGGAAAGACTGACATCATGGAGAGGCCTCGAAAACCGTCGCAAACTTTGGGGTGATTTCCCTTGTTTTCCCCTCATCCTCTAGAGACTTCTTTTTGTCAGAACAGACATGTGCGAAAAGAATCTATTTATTGTTATTTTTGAAGAATTTGAACAGCAAAGGTGTTTCCCCTGAGACTCAGGTTCAGAATCAACAAACGGGCACCCAGCTCTCATCAGTCTCCTGAAGCAGCATGGCAAGTGACAGGAAAGTGCTCCCCGTGACCTGCTTCCCCCTCCTGCAGGTGTGGGGAGGGTCAGGCAGAAAGGTCACAGTATTTGGTGTCTCACTGTGCCTGAGAGAGGCTTGGTCACTGGCTTTTAGAAACTTAGAATGGGGTCTCCCCCATCCCCAAGGGTGAAAGAAGAAGCAAAGTGTCCACATTGTTAACTGTCACCGAGTTTTTTCTCCTGGTATAATCGGAGTGGCAGCAAGGTGGGTCTAAAAAGCCCGAGGTAGTTACAAACATATTTGGAAGTCGTTTTAAAATGAATACTGCCGAGGGCGAGGCCCAGGTAAGAGCCAAGCCATGGACAGTGGGAAGTTCACTGGGAGGTGCCCAGCACCCTTACACCCAGTGTAGCAGTGGGGTGATCTGGGGTCAAGTGGAAACAGCAAGTCTACTTCCCTCCAGACTTAGTCTAGCAGGGAGGAAGCTGACCTAGGGCCCCATGCTTTAACACTGTGGACAAATGGACAAGTGTTGAGTGTCGCTGGGCCCTCCCCATTCTTTCCTCCTTCTTCCTCCCTTTGTGTGGCTCCCTGCCTTGCTTTAATGGAGGCAGTCTGTGACTCTGGGTGCAGGGGATGGGGACGTCACTGGCATAAGTGAGTGCCCCTTCCAGGCCCACATCGCCAGCTCCATCCTTCCAGCATGTTTTCTCCTCTGTTTCTCCAGCAGGCTCAGGGAGAGGATGTTTGGTCAAAGGGCATCGAGATGGGGAGGGGAGGAAATAAGGGGCCAGAGATAAAGAAGTGGGAGCCAAGGAAGAGAGAATAAATAGAAACAGATTATGAATAGCATCAGGTATGTAGCAGACAGGGAGCGGCATGAAAAAGGAGCGAGACAGAGTGCTTGTCTTCCAGAAAGAAACAATTCAAAAATAGGAAAATGTGAGAAACCCCAAAACAAACAAACCCAAGCTTGTGCAGGAAAGCAAAGAACCCTCTGGAAGCAAGAAGCAGAACGCTAAACAGGAAGGAGCCTAAATGAGGAATGCCAGCGAGGGAAGGAGGAACAGAGGGGCCTTTGTGGCCAGTTTGTAGATTAGAGAGAAATGACAGAACAGAGAGCAGCCAAGAGTGTTTACTCCTTGCGCTTGGCCAACCGAAAATTCAATATGTTTTAATCATGGACGGCGCATGGATGGCACTAGGCCTTTCGTTCTATCTTACTCTCGGCCGATCCCTCACTCCCTTCCATCCCTTAGGACTTTTTTTAAAAGCATAAGGAAATGCACAAGCAGGGGAACCAAACCTCCATCTGCATTATTCTCATAGACGGTTTCTTTTGTGGCGCCGCCATCCGTCCTTAGGGTTCAGGCTGGGTTACCTGTCCCCAATGGCAGCCGGGCTCAGGCTTCATATTCTCCATACACCCCAGCGATGCCTCATGGAGGTGTATGGCTCCCATAAAAATAAGGATTCCAAAAGGAAATAATCATTTGTATGACTCAAACTTCAGAAGCCCCCTTACCATTAATAAGTTAGAGGTTGTCTTGTAAGTTTAAATAATTTAACAAATGGAGTAATAGAAAAAAATGTAAGTAAAGCATAAACAGGCAAACATCACACACACCCAGGAGAAGTAAGGATTAGTTATCATTACTGCAAATTGTCGTTACTAAACATTATGATAAATTACCAAAAAGATGCTTTTCTGCCCCTTTCTGTAATTTTAAGTTATTAATATATTCAAACATGAGTATGTCTCTCCTTACATTGCCTCTCTTGCCTGGTCTCTTTAATGAGGAAATAAGGGGGGGGAATGCCACAGATAAATGTACCAACCATGGCTGAAGCAAATGAAAAAAGATATCAGAAACAAATAACATTATCAGCTTTTAGCTCTATAATAAGCTCTTATTTATTTAGACCCTATTAATTTGGAATTTATAATAACTTGATTGGGATCTGGGCAGGAATTTTCCTTCATTTAGCAAACGTCTGGCTAAAAAGCGCAGAGGAATAATGTAAATGAGATTATAAGGGGAAGGCTTGAAATACATCTTGGAGCACTTCGGGCAACCCCTTATATATGAATAATTAATGTAAGAATACATATTATTCTTATCCAGTAATTATCTGGTAATTCAGCAGGAATTTGTTAGGTCACCCTGCAGAGTAAGAAAGTGTGGGCTTGCCGCGAAATAGCTCTATGACCATCGGCAAGGCACTTAACTTTATCAGCCCTTATTTTTCTTACCTGCAAAAGTAGATGGATAATACCAATTCTGCTTAGTTTGAGGGCTTGTAACAAGCACGGAATGAAAGGGTGGGTGGGAAGCCATTTTGAATTCTACATGAAAGGTACCACGTAAAAACAAATCTATCATATTATGAGCCTAAATTCCATACTTTCAAGCCAGGTGTGGCAGTAATGCTTATAACTCCAGCACCTGGGAGACTAGGGCACGTGATCAAGGCCAGCACCAACGCTGTCTCAACAGCAATGACACAGAAATGAGATTTCATACTTTCTATTAATTCAACATGACCTTTCTTCCAACAGTCTATGCTTGACACAATTTCAGTGAAAGAAAATTCCTGTTGTGTGTGTCCCAACAGATCCTTGAAGTCGCTGTTTGTGCTCTAGGTCTATCAAATACATTTAAGATGGTACAATTAAAAAAGTTATTGAGCAAAGATGGGAGAGTTCAATGCTGGGGTCTGATGGCTTGGATTCAAATGCATGAGCCTCCACACAGAGTTTTTAGCTAGAGCATTTATATCTGGGCCTATTTCTTTATAAAAATAGTAAAATTGTGAATTTCAAAAGGTTTTTTTAGTATGAAGACTGAAAGAGAAAATGCACATAGCACAGCGCCTTGCCCAGGGTGGCCATGGTAGATGAGAGTGGGGCATGCAGAGTGGTGTGGTTTGTTGGAGGGGAGAGGCCGCTTGTTTGTCCCCAGCTGCTCGGCCCCGAAATAATCACACAGAAACTATATTATTTAAATCACTGGTTGGCCCATTAGCTCTAGCTTCTTATTGGCTAACTCTTACATCTTAATTTAACCCATCTCCATTAATCTGTGTATCACCACAAGGTCGTGGCCTACCAGCAAAGTTTCAGTGCATCTGTCTCTGGCAGCGGTCCGTGGCTTCTCCCTGACTCTGCATTCTTCCTCCCAGTGTTTAGTTTAGTTCTTCTGCCTACCTCTATTCCCTGCACAGGCCCAAGACAGTTTCTTTATTAACCAATGGTATTCACAGCATACAGATGGAAATCCCACATCAGTGGTTATAGACAGTATAGGCATAGCAAAGTGATGATTATCAACAAGGAAAGATAAATGATTTTGAAATGATATATGCGTTAGAGAAATATCAAGCCTTCTCACTTCAAGTCTATACCTCCTGTTATAACTTAGCTCTCAAAATATAAAGCCAAATAGAGAAAAGAAGTATTTTATACACACTGACCTATGCTGCTTTGGGTGAAATATATGTTGCAAAGTATAATAATAACATTCCACCCATTCAAGGACACCTGCTTTTCCCTTTGGAATGTTCTGGAAATCAAAAGGAGTTTAATTGTTATAAATGTGCTGATTAGCAGAGGGCTACTTGAGAGAGACTATGGTTTGTTACAGTGGATGAATTCAGCCAAAGTTTTCATAATAAAGGAGTTTCAGGGGCTAGAGAGAGAGTCCCATGGGTATAGCTTCTACAGTGTAAACAGAGGACTTGAGTTCAGATCCCCAGCACACACATTAAAATGTGAACACAGCAGAATGGCTCAGTAATACCAGTCCTGGGGAGACAGAGACAAGTGGATTCCTGGAATCTGCTGCCCACTCAGCCAAATTGGTAAACTTCAGATTCAGTGATATGCCTTGTCTCAGAAAACAAGGTGTACAGCTACTGGGGAAGGCACCAAATGTCAATCTCGGGCATCTACATGCTCAAGCCTCGAGCACACACATACACCGTACATATACACAAACACACACATCACATATATATACACACATATACCATACATATACACAAACACATACACCACACATACACACACATATACACAAACACACACACCACACATACACAACACATATACACAAATAAACACACCACATATACACCACACATATATACAAACACACACACCACACATACACATACATACACGACACGTATACACAAACACACACCACACACATATATACACAAACACACCACACATACACAACACATATACACAAACACACACATACACACAAACACACACACCACACATATACACAAACACATATACCACACATATACACAAACACACACCACACATATACACACATACACCACACATGTACACAAACACATGTACCACACATGCACACACACACAATTCTCAAAGTCATGAGCTCTTGATGTTTGTGCTTCACTCATTTGGTAAATTCTTTCCAGAAGGCGGGAAGAAAGGAAGGAAGGAAAGAAAGGGCAAGACGTCGAGGGCCAGTGAGATAGTCCTGCAAGCAAAGGGACTTGCTGTACAAGCCTAATGACTGCAGTTCGATCCTGAGAGCCCATGTAAAGGGAGGTGAGAACTCCACAAAGCTGTCCTCTGACCTCCATGCACGCATGTGCCGCCCACATGTTAGAATGCATGCATACACACAGACACTGTACACATACACACTATATACACACATCGTACACACACATTGTATACATATCATATACACGCATTGTATATATACATTCAATGTGCATGAGCATACACATTGTACACACTGTGTACATGAACATTGTGCACACATGAAGATACATTGTATACACACATGCACACACACATGTACAAAGGATCAGTTTAACTGCTTGTGATAGGTAATTGACTACTGGGGGATATTAAGATTCTAAATGAGGAGTGCTGCTGTGAATGTGTCATTCTGCTTGAGAACATTGCAGCGCCTCCTGAGTGAGGTCAAGGGCTCCTCAGAGTGGGTTCAGACTGGGGGTAGCAGAGTGACATGCGTGGTGTTTGTTGGCAAAACTTGTGTGCCTTTTCATCCTGTCAGTATAGCTATCTTTAATTAGATAAACAAGGCTCCTTCCCTCTGACTGACAGACTCATCAGAGAAAGTGTCTTGCTCTTCGAATCACTTAGAAACAGCGTTAATATTTTATTTAGTATTTTTGCATCAATGTTCATGAGTGAGATTGGTCTGTAATTCTCTTTCTTAGTATTGTCTTTCTGTGGTTTGGGTATCAGGGTAATTATAGCCTCATAATAAGAGTTTGGCAATGTTCCCTCGGTTTCTATTGTGTGGAATAATTTGAGGAGTATTGATATTAGTTCCTCTTTGAAAGTCTTGTAGAATTCTGAGCTGAAACCATCTGGTCCTGGGCTTTTTTTGGTTGGGAGACTTTTGATGACTGTTTCTATTTCTTCAGCAGTTATAGGTCTGTTTAATTTGCTTATCTGGTCTTGATTTAATTTTGGTAAGTGATATTTATCCAGAAAGTTGTCCATTTCCTTTAAGTTTTCCGATTTTGTGGAGTACAGGTTTTCAAAATACCCTGACTTCAAACTATACTACAGGGCTACAGTACTGAAAACAGCCTGGTACTGGCATAAGAACAGACAGGAGGACCAATGGAACTGAATAGAAGACCCGGATATCAATCCACACATCTTCGAACACTTGATATTTGATAAAGAAGCAAAAAATATCAAATGGAAAAAAGAAAGCATATTCAACAAGTGGTGCTGGCATAACTGGATATCAACATGTAGAAAAATGAAAATAGATCCATATCTATCACCATGTACAAGACTAAAATCCAGATGGATCAAAGACCTCAATATAAAGCCAGCCACACTGAACCTTATAGAAGAGAAAGTGGGAAGTACACTTGAATGCATTAGCACAAGGAACCACTTCCTAAATAGAACTCTAGCAGCACAGACACTGAGAGAAACAATTAATAAATGGGACCTCCTGAAACTGAAAAGCTTCTGTAAAGCAAAGGACATGGTCAACAAGACAAAACGACAGCCTACAGAATGGGAAAAGATCTTCACTAACCCCACATCAGACAGAGGTCTGATCTCCAAAATATACAAGGAACTCAAGAAATTGGAAACCAAAAGAACACATAATCCAATTTAAAAAAATGGAGCACAGACCTAAACAGAGAACTCTTAACAGAGGAATCTAAAATGGTTTAAAGACACTTAAGGAAATGTTCAACATCCTTAGTCATCAGAGAAATGCAAATCAAAACAACTCTGAGATTCCATCTTACACCTGTAAGAATGGCCAAGATCAAAAACACTGATGACAACTTATGCTGGAGAGGTTGTGGGGAAAAGGGAACACTTCTGCTGGTACAACCCCTATGGATGTCAGTGTGGCAATTTCTCAGAAAATTAGGAAACAACCTTCCTCAAGACCCAGTAATACCACTTTTGGGTATATATCCAAAGGATGCTCAATCATGCCACAAGGACATGTGCTCAACGATGTTCATAGCAGCTTTGTTTGTCACAGCCAGAAACTGCAAACAACCTAAATGCCCCTCGATGGAAGAATGGACAAAAAAAACGGTGGCACATTTACACAATGGAGTACTACACAGCAGAAAAAAATGACAGCTTGAATTTTGCAGGAAAATGGATGGAACTAGAAAGCATTATTTTGAGTGAAGTAACCCAGACACAGAAAGACAATTATCACATGTACTTACTCATAGGTGGTTTTTAAACATAAGGCAAAGAAAACCAGCTTACAAACCACAATTCCAGAGAATTTAGACAACAATACGGACACTAAGAGAGACTTACATAGATCTAATCTATGTGGGAAGTAGAAAGTATAAAAAGACAAGATCTCCTGAATAAATTGGGAGCATAGGGACCTTGGGGGAGGGATGAGGGAGGGAGGGGAGTGGCAGGGAGGGGAGCAGAGAAAAATGTAGAGCTCAATAAATATCATGGGGAAAAAAATAAATTCCTTCTCTGTTCCCCACAAAAAAAAAGAAACAGAGTTAAATATGAATGCATACTTAAGACATCTATACTTGGTGATAGCATGTTCCATTTTAACAAAGCATTTGAAAATTATAAATTTATCTGTAAATTTAGCTTAAAGAATTGAATATATTTGTCAACATATAACCAGTTACAGACTTCACATGACTGAATGAAAATTCTGACAGAAGTACCTTCCTGACATATCCTGGGCACTGTACACATGATATTTAATGATAATAACAGTAATTATTGATCACTCACAATGCACTTCTTACCTGCTAGAGATACACCGAGCAGCTTCTTTAATTTTAAAAGACTAAAGATGACGTTATTATCCCCTGACCCTATAATGCTTTACTACTATTATTTACAAGTGTGGAGGCACAGATAAGACACATGTAAATTAATTACTAACATGAAGTCATACATCTGGAAAGTCATTGGAATTAAATTAGAATCCAGGCAGTTGAACCCCGGAGACTTGCACAGACTATCTTCACAGAACTCTTCCACAGCATGCACCGTAGGTTGTATTTTCCTCACTTCAAAGGTGAACGCTGAAACTCAGAAACATCGAGGCCTTTGACGGTGTCACACAGTTTGTAAGTGGCCGAGCCAGGATTCCTAATGGGGTTGTCTCCAAATAAGCTAAATACCCCCCCCCCATTTTTAAGACGTAACTTTGGAAGGATCACATAGCAACAAAGCCTAACAGTACAATGGGTACAAACAGGACAACTAGGGAGGGGAGGGGGAACTCTGGAACAAGTCAACCACTTGAGGACTGCCAGTGACATCCAACCCAGGCCAGCCAGAAATGGGCATTTTCTTCCTGCAGTCAGGATTTTAGTTGCTATGACTGTAGATGCAGTTCCCAGAGAGGTTTAATGCCTACCAGCTGATATACGATGGCATACATCCTCTCTAGCTTGGATGTGCGCTTTTTTCTTCCTCCTTTCATTTCTGGCTGGCCTCAACACACACCTACCCTCCCTAAAGAATGAAGCACACCCAACATCAGCAGCAACCATAACAACTGTAACTACCACCACTGCGCGCACGCACACACACACACACACACACAAAAGGACTTTCCGGGAGCATCTTCCTCAATGTGAAATCAGCCTTGGGTGGTGGGATGATGGAGTTGTGCCCTTCATCCATGCCTGAATGGCTAGGTCTGTTTTCCTTTGCCACATGTTTTGTTACTTATAAATTAATAGGATTCATTCTTTCTAGATTCCAACTATATAAGTCATATGAATATGCATACGTATGTATGTATACACACATAGATGGTACTTTCAACAATCATTAACTTGGAGCCATTTTGATTGGTTGCACTTTACTTTAGGATGTAAAAATTATGACTGAGGTCAGCTCTGTTGTCTAGGAAAGAAGCTGTCCTGTTCCACCGCCTCCTGACACCTGCCATACCGACTGCAATGGTTTAGGAACTTGGGAATGTGGAGCCCGTTTGGGTCACGGATCACTTGGTACCCTTTCCTGTGCCCTTGCATCTCTTCTGGAGCACTCTCTTTCACTCGTTAACTATGGTGTCCAAACTTGAGTCCAGACTTCTTAGCTAATTAACCATATAGCAACCATCTATTCTATGTGTCCCTGGGTACCTCAACCACAGCATGCCAAAGCTGGTCAATCCCCCATGTTCTCTTTTTCAGTGAATGGCTCTATTATCCACCGTGTTCACAAAGCCAGATCTGAGAGCCATCCTCTCATCTTCTCCTTACCCATCATCGTACAGCTGACCTTCTGCTGGACGTTTGAATCTGGTCCCTCTGTTCCCGCTTTTCTCTGTCACTTCTCAAGCTTTTTGGCTGAGCCCTGTACTTCCAGCCTTGCTGCTCAATCAGTTATACACCCTGCTCCTTTGGTCTGGTTGTCAGGACAGATTCCAGATACCTTAATGCGGTCATGAAATCTTGCATGCCACAGCCCAAGGTGCAGGCCTACCACTCACATCTTCAACACCTTATGTTCTTTCTTACCTTTGCTCCCACGATCTGCAGTGTCTCTTTTCTGCTTCACTTCTGCGCATCCTTCAAGTCACAGCCGAAGCTTGACTTCTGCACCTCTGGCATGATCAGCATTAGCCCCTCACACCCCATCTGCAGTTAGAGTTTTTCTCGGGGCCCAAAGACCTGTACTTTATTCCAGTAGCCATTGTCTCGTTAAAGAATTGCTTCTTTAGTTTGATCTCCTCCAGAAGCCTGAAGTTTCAGACAGAGTTTACACCCTCTTGGAATAGCAGGGACCCCTACCACAGTCTAGGCATGTGGTAGACACCAAGTAATCACTGTCCTACCAAACAGACGCACGGCTAACTCCCTAGTTGTGATGAATATAAACAAAGAATTGTCATTGGTGCATCGCTGCCTTTGTGGGACCATTCAGGAAAGCTTTTGCCAAGGGGCAATCCCAGCTACTTTGTTAGAACTCTCCTTGTGTGTTTGATATATTTTTAAAATTTAAAGAATGTTGCACTGGTACATGTCTTCATCTTTTTATTGTTATTTATTTATCTTCTTTTGGGAACAAGCTGGACTTGGACTCTCATGATCAAGTGATACTCCTACCTCAGCCTCCAAGTAAAAAGCTGCTCTCCCACTAATGGCGATCTTGGAGTTTTGTGCTAGAGATAACTCAGGACTTTATGTGTGCTAAGGGCTGTGATACACTCCCATACTTGTCTCTCTTTCTAAAACACACCCATGAAAGTGTCAGAAAATAACTCTCCAAAATTGAACTTTGTGACCCAGCAGTTTGAATTGAAAATCTGTTCTTTTACAGTATTTTAAAAAATGTATTTACTTATGTGTATAGGTGTTCTGTCTGTATGTCTGTGAACTGTACACATGCCTGGTGTCTATGGAGGTGAGGAGAAGGTGTTAGATCCCCTGTAACTGTAGTTAAAGACAGTTGTGGGTATAGGTGCTGGGAATTGAACCCAGGACCTCTGGAAGAACCACAAGTGCTCTAACTATTGAGTCATCTCCGGCCCTTATTCTTTATTTTTGTTTGTTTATGTTTTTCGTGTGTAGTATTTATATACATGGACCTGTGGATATGTACACATCCCTGTGCAGATGTTTGTGTGTGTGCATGCATATGGAGTCCAGGGGACACAGTCAGGAGTCTCCCTCCATTATTCTCCACATGACGATGATGATGATGATGATTGACAAGATCTATTACTGAACCTGGACCTTATAGATTCAGTGAGACTGGCTGGCCAGTAAGTTCCAGGGGTCCATTTGCTCCACCTCCAGTACTGGGGGGATTTACAGACACACACACACACACACACACACACACACACACACGTGCACGCGCACACGGCTGGGTCTGGCTTTTTTGTGAGTCGTGGATATTTGAACTCAGGTCCTCAAGCTTGCTCAGCAAGTACTTCACCAGCTGCCCTTCCCTCACCCCAGAAGACTGCGCTCTGGCACGCTTTCCAAGCATTTACACTAAAACAAGTATATTGTAAAACTGCTTTTCTTTTTGTTTTCTTTTTTTTTTTTTCTTTGTCTGAGCCAGGGTTTCTCTGTGTAGCCTTGGCTGTCCTGGAACAAGCTCTGTAGACCAGGCTGGCCTCTCCACCTGCCTCAGTTTCCCGTGTGCTGGGATTAAAGGTGTACACTACCAAGCCTGGCTAAAACTGGGTATTTAAAGATACATTTCAAGGGCAGCTAGAGACAAGTACATTCCTTATTGTGTAAGACGTTTTAGCATGTGGATACCTAAAATGCACTGTTGAAATAAAGTGATATATACATTCCCAGGATCACTGTGATCAGGGTCAGAATTAAGAATGTCAGTTGGCAGAAGAGGAAGTGTTTGGAAATCGGAAAACATGGCTGTCTGCTCAGGTTAGTTTTGACAACGCAGGGAGGAGAGTAGGGCACAACAAATCTAAGCAGTCCGCAGCCAGGAACTGTTAGGAGTGCAGTCAGAGGGCGAGCGAAAACCCTAGAAACTGGAAAAATTAAACATCAGGTTGAACAAATAAATAAAGAAAGCAAGGAAATGCCTCGGTTCAGTTTTCAAGGCAAGGGAGCTAGAGTAAGCAATGCCCAGTGTCTCTTAGGGAACCCCAGGAAAAGAAAATGAAGAGAGCCTGAGGTGAGGGTCGGAGCTATAGAGCAGACCCAAATTCTCCACCTCACAGCTGGCTCAGGGCTCCTCAGCATCACCCCACAAACCACCACAGAATCCTAGACTCTCCCCCAAACTCCACCCAGGTGCCAGCCTGGTCAGTTCTTCATATCTGAGAGCTTCCGGGTCTGGTGAGGCCACCAGCCCCATTGACACTCTGAATTGTGGATAAGAGAGATGGGGGGGGCAAGGAAATGTGTGCTCCACCCATGAATTGTAGGGGGTCCAGCCTGCCTCTAGCACAGGGGACTCTTCTAGCTCAGGGCTTCATTTTCCAGTGTCACAGTCTCCTCTTCAGTAGAACAACCAAGACAACAAACAGCATGTGGCCCACATGGCTGTGTGAGGATTAGATGAGATAATCTAGTAATAATACCTGGTTAGTAATAATAAACAATACCTGGTTCATGGTAACAGCTCTGTGAACATTAGCTACTGTGACTATGATGGCTCATTCTCTGCTCCCTCCCTCTCCTTCTTCATTCCTTCCTTGCTTTCTTCCTTCTCTTCTTCCTTCCTTCCTTCCTTCCTTCCTTCCTTCCTTCCTTCCTTCCTTCTTTCTTTCTTTCCTTTCTTTCTCCTTCTTTTCTCACTGCTGGAACCCAGGGCCTAGTACTTGCTAAAGGAATCCTTGGTCTTGAGCTTTAGCCCCAGTCCCTTCTTTATTCTTTTCCTTCCTCCTTGAAATCCATTTTCCTAAAGTGATCATTTCAAAAACAACCCTGCTTTTAACACTTTCCCTCTGAAAATGCTTGCAAAGTGCTTGGGGGTGGCTTTTAGGAACAATCGAAGTCCTTAAAAAGGCCTCCAAGGATAGGTGGGCCGAGTCCTCTTTCCCCAGCTCCATCTTGCACCATCTCTCCTTGTTGACTCCAGACTCTCTGACCTTTCAATTCTTCAGACTCAGGGGCTGCCCTCCAGCCTAGAGCTTTACACAAGCCACTTCCTCTGCCCAGAACACGCCAACTCATCCTTCCTGTCTGGACTAGCACAGCATCACTTCCTCAGGGAGACTGTGCCCAGCTGCCCTAACTGGGCCAAACCTCTCCAGGGGCACCAAGTCCTTCACGCCGGACTCCAGGTTAAGATCCGACATACACTTTGAGTGATTAGTTTACAGACTCTCACTGCCACAGTGAAGGAACTTTGTCTGTTTGGGATCCTCCCACTCCCCACTCCCTACCCCACACCTTCACAGCCCAGCACAGGGCCTGATATATAACACAGTAGGTACACTCAGTCAATAGCTTTTCAGTAAGGGGTTGACAATGCACACCAGTGTCCTTGCTATTCTTAGGCTACTCCTGAGAAGCTTGACAACAGGCACAAAGAACCTATCTTAGTACACGTTTGTCCCATTTCCTATTTCCTTCGGTTTATTAAGGCGTTTCATTAGCAGGCTGATATTCGTTTTTTAGGAAAGTGGTCTTGATGGCAGTGTCCCGCAGCTTTGCCTCTGGGTCAGAAATGGTCCTTCCCATCTTGGATCAAAGCAACTATGCCTGTCTCCACGAGACTCACGCAAAACCAGGCCTCTTAACTTCTCTCCCAGAAAGAACGGGAGGTTCCCAAATCTCCTTGGCTCAGGGGGTTATGCACAACTTTTCAGGGAGAAGTAAGTCTTCTGGAGCATGACTGTCTGCACACTGCACAGGGGAGAGTCCAGTGGTCCAGTTTATTGTAAGTGGCCGGAGCTGGAGGGAGGATTCTTCAGGTGTAACTGCTGATAAGTTACCCAGAGAACCTCCAGGTCTCTGCCTTGGAATCAGCCACGCTCCTTGGGCATCATCTTTTCTTTGCCTGTCGATGGCCTTTCTGTTCGTTATTTTAAGTTTCCCCAGAAAAAGCCACAGAGTAGATGGTATTAAAGAGGAGTAACCTTTGGGTGTGGGTTCTGACTTTTGTTGGCTTTTTTGTCTGTGTGGACGTCTCATGATCCCAAGAAAGGAGAAGATAACAAGAGTGAAGGTACAAGGGGAAAGCTTCTACCCAGTCAAGTCTAAAAGGGATTCCTTGCTCAGACAGCAGATCAGCTTACTCCCCGCTCTTTATACTTCAGATGGAAGGAAGTTCACAGAAGGGGCTCCAGAGCCAGCAGAAAGCAAAGGATGGAAGGGACATGGGGACAAAGCCACCCCAGGACCACTCTTTTCAGCTTTCTGGAGAAAGCACTCAAAGCAAAAGTGGGGAAATGAAGGACAAATTTCTTCCTAAAGAAAATCTCCTAGGATATATGTGTGACCTCAACAAAGAAAGAACGGTTCCAAGGACAGTCACCACCTGAATCCAACTCTGTTCTTCCATGAGAAGGCTGGTGAATATGACATTTCATGGAGGTCACCAAGAAGGGAGCTAGGGGGAAGGACAGCTTTATCAAGTGATTGTCTCTCTGAGCTCCGCCCCACAGTTTAGGTACTGTGTCCCCATTTCATTTTGATATGTCTGTGTAGCAGATTTCATTACCTATGCTTTACAACTAAAGACGGGAAGGCTCAGAGAGGCCTGGCACCAAGATGGGAAAAATCGTTCAGTGGAAACCTGCCTCCGCCAACACTGCCAGGTGTTTTGGCTCAGCCAGGTCTTGTACAAGCCGACATTGTGCCAGAGACCAGAGAGCCCTTATCTGCGGAGTGGCCACACACTCTGGCTTGTGATAGTCAGACCTGGTTTATGCCCTCGTCTCATTAGTTTCAAGCACCTCATTTCTCTCTCCAAAGCATTCCAGCTGAGATAATGAGTTTATTGTACGGCTGTTTAGCTGTCATAAAATGGGGATATTACTATTACCAAGGTCATAGAGAGAGGGTCACAAGGAATTAGTGAGACTGTGCACATAAACTTCATGACACCTGGTACGCAGTAAACACTCACTGGAAGTTCCGCATTACCACTCTTAGAAGAGAAACACATCTAAGGAGGGTCAGCAGGGAGTGCGCCAGGCCAGTTCACCGCTGTCTCTGTGAACGATGCTCCCTGGGCTTGTGCAGTGCCAGCTTTGTTTCCCTCAGACTGAGCCAGTGTGGGGAGTCCCAGCTACTTTAGTCAGCCTTACCCCATTCAGTCTGAGTCAGTGGGGAGCACCAGCTTTATCCCCTGCAGACTGAGCCAGTGTGGGGAGCACCAGCCACTTTAGATTAAAGCCATATGGGGTCACTAGGCTTGCGGCTCCCACCTCTGCACCAATCAAATTTACCACCTGCTCCTTCTGTCACATGGCTCAGAAGGAATCTTTTTTTTTTTTCTCTCTCTCTCTCTCTGACTGGAAGGTCTAGAGCCCAGATTGCATAAAGAGGAAAAATGTCAAACCCACAGAATCCTTCAGAGGACCAGCGGGGGCCCTGCCCTGAGCCCAGGCTAATTAAGTGAGTGACTTAAGGGAGCTGCCTCCTCTTCAAGATTAAGAGGTGGGTGTGACTATTTTCCTCTGGCCCTGGTAAATGTTCTTGATGACAGTCATAAAAGCGCTAAGCGCCCATTGCCTCTCATTGGAGCGAAGGCTGTCAAGAACTCCCCCTTCCCTGAAGACGCTAATTGTTGATGCCAGTGCACCTAAACAGGTGTTCTTCAGATCGCTTTTCCTAATGCCTTTTCACTGGGAAGATCAATTTAAATGTTGCTTTGAGCTAATCAGTGATTGCTTCTGTGTTCATCCAAATTTATATCTTTCAGTCTGAGGAGCCAGAGGACACACTGCCTTCCAAGTCTGTAAATTTAGACAACATTTTTTAATTCTTTGTCCTCGCCTATGAATTCAGTATTTATATATTATTTACATAAGGAGTTGGGGAGATGACTCAGGGATAAACTGTCTGGTGTGTGAGCATGAGAACCCGAGTTTGGACCTCCAGCAACTGACACAGAAAGCTGTCCATGGAGCTCAATCTGTAACCCCAGAGCTGGCAGGCAGAAACAGGCAGATCCTAAGAGCTCGCTGATTAGCCGCTCTAGCCAATAATTAAGCTCCAGGTTCAGTAGGAATTCTGTCTTAGAGGGATAAAAGAGAGTGGTGCAGAAAAACAACAGACGTGACCTCTGGTCACCACATACACATGTGTGGATGTGTGTCCCTGCACAGACACGTGCACCTGCACACGCATAGCACGCAGAAGCCCAGGAATGTATATAAAACATGAATATGCACTTCTTTTATTATTGAAATGCTTAGTTAAAACCTTTATGAGAACGATTGTACAGATGTGTCTCTGGATGCTCTGTATCAGCAGCCATGGTGCATCCTACAGGATAAGTGTTCGGGGAGTGTGTGTGGACAAGATAACTTAGTATCCCAACCAGGAGCACAGACAAAGCAGATTTGTTGCCTCTAGGCATTTGAATTTAGGAATTCCTCAAGTATATGACTTTTCTGTTCAGGTATCTGTGTTTATTTTTTTTCTTTCCACCTAGGATTCCCTCTGTTTCATCTTTTTTCCTGGCAATCTCACCATTTGCTCAAGTTTCTGATCAAATACCAACTTTCCCACATAATCCAACTTGCTATGTCTAAGAAGACACAGAGTTGGTATTAAAGGAGCTAGTATAGGCCATGTCCTGTTTTCCAAGCCTTACCTTATTCTATATCCCGGTCAGCTGTCCAGCGGGTAATTTTACTAAGTCTAGTCACTCACACTGAATGTGAGTCCTAGGAAATGCTAAGAAACTTGTTAGTAGTTTTGAAAATGATTTCTTTTAATTGGATATATTCAATCATAAATAACCAATGTGGGTTTTTAATTCAATACTTTAAAACATGGAGTTTTAGAAACTGGATGTTGTCCATTTGGACTCTCATCTATGAGTGAAGATTCACCAGTGACATGTCCATTAGGGTCTTGTTTGAGGTTGCCTGACTGCAGAAGAGCAGATCCCCTGTGTGCTGTGAAAGGCGTTTCTTCCTAACTTAACCCTCCCTGGTTCATCCTGGAGTGGGAAGTGTCCCGGGTCCCTGTTGAATATGGGTAACTACCTCCTCATACTCCCTTTCAGTTCCCATTTGTAAGCAGCAGAGTTGTGGTTCTGTGCCTTCTATCTGGAAAATATGAAAACCGGGTGCCCAGGCAATCTTGATGAGTGAACTCCATCCCTAAATTATCATGCCTAACCAAAGCTCTCTGCTCTGCTTTTCAATACATGCCTTCCTATGGGGGCAGACGGGTGGATCAGCAAATAGCTGGGATTTTATATTGCACATTGTCAAGCAGGGAAAAATTGTCATCCTTAGAAATGACTGACAGTTTCAGTGCCTCATTTCTGCTGCACTGAGCTAAGTAAAGTGAAAAAAAAATCTTTAGTCCTCTTCTGCATTTCTTGCTGAAAACGTGTGTGACAGGAATATCCATTTGCACTAGAAATTGACAGTAGAATGGGTGCTTCCCGAGTTCTGGAAGTCTTTGAAAAGTGTCCCAATTAACAGAATGTGGCTAGCACCTCAAAACTAAAGTCAACTGAATGTTGCAGTGCCGAAGAGCTTAGAGTTCTGGGCTGTTGGTTGATTGCCTGGGGAGAGTGGCGGCAATGGCTATAAAGGATGCTGTCAGCTTACACCTTGACAAACTAGGATTCTGATGGAAACTGTGGAGGTCAGCATCCAGCCACTCTCCCTGGCGAGGTCTGTCAGCTCAGGCCACTGCTTTTGTGTGAGTGGAGAACGTATCTAGATGGCCAGGAGTAGTAGGGCTAAGTCATTACTCTGCAAACCAGAGTCTGCTTTTGGACCGGACACACAGATTCTCTAGTGGAGATGCAGGATGTAACAGAGGGTGGCACACCATCTAATGCCAACGAAGACAGTCATGCTACCCAAACAAACCCATTGGCTCAGGCAGACAGACAAACCCCGCCCACAGTTCCCACTCAATGACCTTGTTTTTAAGACGGAGCTCCAAAGTTACTGCAGTGCTGTCTGCTGCTGGTCATGCACACGCAGCCTTAAATGATGCTCTTTTGCCTGGTGCTTTTCTTCTTTCTTGTTTGTTTGTTTGTTTATGCTTTTCAAGACAGGGTTTTTTCTGTGTAGTTCTGGCTGTCCTGCAGCTTGTTCTACAGACTAGGCTGACCTGGAACTCAAGAGATCTGCCTGCCTCTGCCTCTCGCCTTCCACTGTTTGGTGTTTTTCAGAGAATGAGAGAACACACACACACACAGTCTCGCATTTCTGTGAGTAGTCTGAAAATGAGAGCCATTTAAAGGGTGTTACTGGAAAAAAAATGAGCAAAACACCCTTAGTCTTTCAAGCGGATTTTTTAAAAAAACTTGTCAAAATTGATTTAAACACTTATATTTAAAAACAAGCATTCAAAAATAGCCACAAGAATACTGTGAATACGTTAAAAGACTGCAGAAGAAATACCTGCAATATTGAGTATGGAACCAACAGAAGATCAGCAACCTTACTACCTGAAAGTGGATGACAGAAATAATCTGGGAATTCACGAAAGAAGAAATGTCATACAGAAGCATTTCTACATTGCTAATATCAAAAATACTAATGGCAGTCAGTGTCTCCTTTCATCTTTCAGACAAGAAAACACAGAGTTATCCTGAATAGCCATCTGATACTTCCATACACTGCCCTTGGCAATGAAAGAAACGAAACCACCTTTCCTGGGGCAGGGTATGCGTGAGCATGCGTGCATGCATGCATGAATATCTACCTGAAGAAACTCAACTCAAAGGAGCACTTAGGGTATAAAGATGATGTATGAGCAAACTGCACAAACTAAATGTTAAGAACAATACAGCATTCACCAAATTAAGCAAAATATATCTACACTGTTATGCAGTCCTTAAATTAGTTATCATGTGGTCATGGTTTTTTTAAATGTGTGCCTATAGTTAATGCATTTCTACATTTATGCATATACATGCTTACATAGATGTACATAAATGTTTGCATCTGATTTGTGCCTTTTCAAAGCTGTTCTCATTAGAAAAGATTGAGTTTAGTTGTCTTAAGGTAATAAAAATGAAGGCTTTGTTCAAATATACTTACAACATTTTTAAAAGCACAAGTTTAAGGCAGTTGATATGAAGAATAGAAGAACAGACTTGAGTATCTAGAATGGAGATTTTACTAACGCTTGAATGAATAACATTGAATAATGAATTCATTAATTTTCCTTTGGCAAAGATTGGCTTGGATTTTAAACTTAAATATTAGTGAATCTGAAATATCATTTAACATATTTCCATCTCCTAACAGAGAGGTTGGGTCAGATGAAACACATGGGGAGCTCTGTGCTTCAAATCTACTACATTGCGAGCATGTCTTTGCAACCCATGACTTATCCCTTAGTTCAATAGTGGAGAATCTTTCTAAGTCTAGAGTTTATTGCATAACTTCCCATATGTGGAGGAGGAGAAATTGATGAAGGATATTTAAAAAGTAGTTGAGAAAAAAAACCTATAAAGAAGTAAAAAAATAACAGTTTTAAATGTTATAAAAATTGGTTGGTATAGGATAGTTTAAAATTGCAAAAAGTTAAATAGAGTAAATCAAATTAGCATTAATATTTGTGAATATATGACTGTGAAAAGATGGACTAAATGACTAGGTAACTGCTTTTTTAATAAGACTATTAGTAATAGAATCAATTATGGTTCATTATTAACTATATTAACAGAAAATTAGGCTTTCCTAGTTATTCCAAATATGCAACATTTTAATAGACCATGGTCCCTTGTCAACCTATGTGAAATGTAAAGGCTTATAAACCAATTCCTTTCTATGAACTAAACTGGATTAGATGATCAATTAATGGTTAAGATGTTATTATATCTCTTTGTAATGTTTCTTGTCAAAATCTTAAATATTCTTGATTCAACTTGTGCTTCTATGTGCACAATATAATTTGGTCATAATTGGTTTCATTTCGATTTTCTTTACATTGGGGGTACTTATTATCTTTTCTCTCATCCACTGGGAACGCCAAGTACCAATTTTTGCTATTATCAAGTCAGCGAGGAGCTTCCTACTGAGTGCTTTAATTATGGTTAATTGAATATTGTAAATGGTTTTCGGGATCGCCATCTTGGCAGTCCACACCACATTCTTCCCTACAGAAGTCAAAGCACTGGGAATCCCTTCTGCTCCTCCCTGCAGAGTTAACGAAGTCAAGTGTCAAGAGTGGTGAGCTCCTGTAGAACCAGCCTCTTTTCTTCAAAAAGGTCCCATCACACACATGCTTTGCATGGTGCTTTAATGTGGCAGATGTTCACTAGGTATGGGGCAACACTTGCTCTTTAAACAGAACAATTCAGGTTTGAGGCATCTATTCTCTTTTGTTATCCAGGCCACACCATCCAACACAGCCCGTTCACTTCTCTCCCTTAGAGCTGGCTCATTGTTGTGGGCCAGAACTAAGGGACCAAGGACATTTTGCTGCTCCATCATCAAAATAAAGAAGACAAAAGAAATTAGTAAATTGAGAGCCTCAGAAGATTTGAGGATATCAGAAATGTTACCAGAAAAAACAAGAGAAAAAAAAATCAGCGAGCCTGCATTCCCATGTGCTTCATGCCTAACCATGGACAATAAACAAAAAATGAGGAATTTATGGTTTTAGTTATATAAAATATTGCCTTCTCTTTTTTTGGTTTTTCTCTGTGTAGCTTTGGAGCCTTTCCTGGAACTCACTCTGTAGAACAGTCTGGCCTTAAACTCACAGAGATCCGCCTGCTTCTGCCTCCCGAGTGCTGGGATTAAAGGCGTGTGCCACTGCCACCCAGCCCTAAAATGTTGCCTTCTTAATGATTGTTTCCTGTGCCATCCTGTTCTATCATTATGAACTCAAGACCAAATGAAGCCTTGAAATATAATCTAGACTCCCCTTCCTTGTTAAGGCTGCCCACAGAGCAAAACATGGAGAAAAGACCCTGTCCCTGCTGAGGAAGAGGTTTTCACAGGTTTGCCCTCCAACCCTGCCTACTGTAAATGGTCTCTTCTTCCAGGGCTTCTCTATTATATGAAGCCACTTGCTATTAAATTTGAGAATCTCAGGTTAAAAGAAACAAAATCGAGGCTCACTCTCTTAGTTCCTACCCACTGCTGCAACAAACCTTATACCTTAGGCCAAGTAATTTATAAACAATAGAAAATTATGACAGCCAGCTCTTGAAGATAGAGATTCGGTGTCCAGTGAGGCATCCCTCTCTCCTTCAAAGAAGATGCTTTCTTGAGCATCCTCCCAGGGAACAAGGGGCAAACGGGATCCTGGAGGACCGTTCATGATACCACTAGTTGCATTTGTGAGAATTCTGCCCTCATGACCAAATCACCTACTGAAGGGTCCACTTTGTGATATTATTACATCTAGGAGCATAAATATTTGTGAGCTACAACTAGACCATCGCACTCACCTTTAGTAATTTTCCAAGGTTGGGTGACAATATACTATATATGCTAATTTTTTCCTATCTCCTTTTCTTTCTTATTCTTTTCTCTCTTTGCTTGTATATTCTCAACTATTTGATAATCATATATTGAATACAGACTAGTACATCTCTTCAAACCTTTTGTAATAGGGTTTGCATTTAAATGAACCAGTGACTGAATGAATACAAGTTTGTTAAAAATAAAACAAACAAGAAGAACACGTTCTCAAGCTGCAATCAAAGCATATCAACACTCCAGCCCTCTCTGATGAGAAAGGACTTGACCACACCATTTTACCTTCCTCCTCACATTTGCTTTTATGAATTTGACCAAGGCTGGGCAGCTGACAAAAGAGTAGCCATTACATTGGCCGGACAATAGTCTGTGATGTAACTTGACCCCAAAGGTGAATCAAGCCAATCAGAATTCAAACTTCAACAATAATCTACTGGTAGTATGTAGCAGGAAGACTGGGGGATCTGAAGTAGAAGACAGTCTTCATTAAAGAGGGGTGTGAGAAGCCTCTGGGACATATGCAACCCGATTATGAGGGAGACGACACCGTTGGGAAGCCAGGAAACTGGTTAAGAGAGAGAAGAGAATGAACCAACTGGGAGCAGAGTCACACTCAGAGCTGCCTCTGGTCCTGGATGCCTGCTTCTGCCTCTCCCAGCCCACACAAATGCATCTTCCTCTTCTCCACAGTGACCTAACAAAGACTGTGTTGTGGAGAAGAGGAAGATGCATTTGTGTGGGCTGGGAGAGGTATTCTCTACTTCCCTTCAACAGATTTTTAAATTTTCTCCACAGAGATTCATCTCTGATGAAGCACCTGTCTCATATTTGTACATACTGTTTCCTCCTCTTCTACTTATTTTGAGTAGAATCATCTAACTTTTGGCTTCTCCCTGAGACACTCCTGGTTCTCAGGAGTGAATCCTGGGGCAAGAGACTTCCTTCTCTAGATTTGGCAACCGGGATAAATAGCTGGTTTTTGGGGGGACAGAGGCAGATGGCAGATGTTCCTATGTGGAAGGGGGCCCATTCCCCAGCTACAGCTCTGACTAGAAGTAGAGAAAGAAGGAAGAGAACAGAAAAGACTCAAAACATTTGGTCATCCCACTTTCTATAAGAGAAAACATGGGTTCTGCCACAGTGATGTTTCTTGGGTCACTGGGTTAGCGACTCTTCTTTATTTATCAGAGATGTCCCTAGATTTAGAATAAATAGTCAAATACCCAGAAATCTGCACTAGTTCTACATTTTCACTACATTTGTGTCGTTTGGGCCTAGAATATTTGCTACGAAAAGTTCATAACTTTTTAAAAGTCATGAATTTATCAATGCCTGGTTTCTTTTGTGGTCATCTTAATTGCAAAATTGACTATACAGCAAATCAAATCAACTGTGCATAATCCAATTCAGTCATCAACTGAAAATATCAAGACTTTTCCCTCTGAATGCATGTGGCTGCCAATGTTCCAAGAAACATAATTCTGAGTCATGGTCTGCTACACACGGACTGTGGTTAATTCCCAGTCGTGGTAGCTGGATTCACCACGTTACATTTCATAGCAGGGTCAGCTAATTCTTAACGTTGTGAGCACTTAATGCATCCTCAACACAGGAGCTAGCTTTGTTACCATCCCCATTGCTTTCCTAGGCTGCTTAATGGTGCCCACGTATAAAACCACTCTGCCCGTGGCACCATGGTGCATCCTGCCATGTTTTCATTCTACTTAGCTGGAATAGTTTCTTTTTTGTGTGGCTTTCGAAAGCCTCTGTGAATGTCTCCTCTTTCCTGAATTCTTCTTATTTTCCCCAGACTTCCTTGGTGTTTGGTTCTGGATTTTAAAGCCTTATCCATCCGCGTAGCTTACCTCTTTATTATTGTGTGAGCCTATGTGAGCCATATGCATGCAGGTGCCCACAGAGGCCAGAGGGCATCAGATTCCTTAGAACTAGAGTAATAGGTGCTTGTCGCCTGATGTGGGTGCTGGGAGCCAAACTCAGGTCCTCCGTAAGAGCAGCAAGCCCTCTTAACCACTGAGCCATCTCTCCAGCCCCTTACCTCTTTATTATTAATACAAACTTCAGTGGTTTGTTTCCCACCATGCAGTTGGCAGTCCCTCAGTCAGGTCATATGTCTTGGGATGGAACTGTTACCACGGCTATTACCATGAATTTATATTTTACACACTTTGCCCGAGCACATCTGTCTACATATGTACACACGGAGCTGGGCATCAATTTCCATCCTATTTTCTTTGCATATGGAAAAGCAGATGAGATACAGTTACCATTTGTGCTGTAGAAAAAGCTAGAGCTGAAACTTTTCAATTGTTTTACCCAGGAACTGTACTGCAGGAGGGCAGGGCAGAGGGAGAGGGCAGCCACCCAGTTCTCCTAACCTCATTTCCGTCGCTGATTCGGAGAGAATGCTCAGAGGCCCCGACAAGGTCACACTCAGACATAAGGATCTAGACCTGTGCTACAACGAGGCCCCAGGACTGGTCTCATTACACTTCTGACAGTGGACAACTGAGCGGGGACCACACAGGAACGACCGGTTATGAACACAGTGGTATCACTATCATCGCCCTCGTAACCGCCAGGAGAAAAAGCCGTCACAGGTACAAAGGCGTCTGCAAAGATTGGAGTTGTGATGTCACTCGAAGAGTCTTATTTTCAAACTCTGGATAATCACCGATGCAGAATTACTTGTACTGTTGCTGTGCAGCGGTTCCACGGATTTTTACAATTAAGATTTCTGTGGCATTTGCTCACAGCCAAGGAGGTTGGAGCTTGCAAGGCAAGCCCTATTAAGACTGGCTAATTTCCCTGAAGCCTCAGGACTGCAAATTAGGTTGCTGCCACCAGGGTTTTCACTTGACTCAACTGTTCTCCAAGCTCTCTCTCTCTCTCTCTCTCTCTCTCTCTCTCTCTCTCTCTCTCTCTCTCTCTCTTTCTCTGCGGAGGCAAAACATTTAGCACACAATACTGTCAATACCGTCAAATGAGATAATGAATGTGAACAGGCTTGGTAAGTGTCCCCCTCGCTGCAGGGGACCAAAGGCTGACGGCACTGATGGGAGAATCCAGACAGTAGCAGTCTGAGCCAGCCTCAAGGACACCAGGGGAGGGAATTACTCCTAGACCTTAGCTCCCCCCCCACTGGTGTGTGTGTGTGTGTGTGTGTGTGTGTGGTGTGTGTGTGTATGCACCAGTAATCGGGACTGAGCCCAAGTTTTTGCACATGCTAGATAAGCTACAATAGAGCTATATCCCCAGATGGTTTTCCTCTGGGCAGCAGGAAACAGCAGCTTACTTGCATGAAGACAGAGCATGGGCCTTGGAAGTCACCTAACCCACAAGTGGGATGAACAGAACAGAGCGAGGGAGGAAGGCCAGTAAGTAGCCACATCCTGGAAAGAGCACAGCAAATAAGAAAGCTGCAGGTGCAATCCTGCTGAGGGAGCCTGGGAGACGCAGCTGGAGAAGCACAGACTGTCTGACTGAACCACCGCTGTCCAGATCTGGTGGAAACTCCTTTGCAGGCCTTCAGCATCACTAGCCCTGGGGCACATCTGTAGTTAAGAGAGCACCGTTCAGAACAACCTGCCAGCCACCACATGCCTGGAGCAAATGCATAAGGAAGAACTAAAGAAACGAAGTCAGAAGTCTAGGATTAATGTTCCCGCCACAGAAATACAGGAACTGGCTTATAAGAGCCACACATTCAGTAATGTCAGATTTGGATCAGATGTTGCTAGAATATACCACAGAACTGGCAAACAAGAGGGGGCTGGTGAGATCAGTCAATGGGCAAAAGAAATGACAATGACAAAAAAAAATGTCAAGGCTGAGGACTTGAGTTCAATTCCTGCCACTCACATAGTGGAGGAGAAAACTAATTCCTGAGAGTTGTTCTTTGACCTTCACATATGCACGTGTGCCACACAAGTCTGCACGTGTGCATGTGCGCGCGCGCGCGCGCACACACACACACACACACACACACACACACACACACACAATTAGAAGAATATTAAAAATCACCACTGCTGGGTTTTGCTCCTCCGAGCTGTTATGCAGCTCAGTTGCATAACAAACCCCCTTAGTACTGTGAGCTTTTTGAGTTATCCAACTCTTAGCTGATTCGTGTTTCACAAGGTTGTTGGTGAAAATAAGGTGATGCACAGAAGTTTCTCCAGGTGGTTATTTGAAGGAGTTGAAGTGATAATGTTAAATATAAAGTTGCAATGTCTATTGAAGTTAAAACATGAGATAGGCAGCTTTAATTGTAAGAGTTAAGGACAAGACTTCAGAAAGCATGCCCTCAGGAAGCCCGTGTTTATGTCAGCTGAAATCATTACTGGAATGTTTCTTAACCCCAAACCCTGGTTGGCTTCAGAGTGAAGTGTCACCTGAGCTGAAAAGGCCAGAGGGAGTTCTAGCTTAGCCTAGCTAGTTCAATCTAGAGCAGCTTAACCTATCAGTTCAGATGCTGGTCCTGGGGCAAAGGGTGACCACATACCCCTGGTTGTCTAGATCTGTTGCTCCAGCATCCTTTAGCATCTGAGTTAGCTTTTGTTCTGCCCTGTTTCATTCCCATGATGGTCCTAGTTTAGAAGACAGATGCTGTCTGCTTGACCCAGGTCTGCTCTCTTTGCTCAGTTGTTTCATGTTGGCAGCCGTCACCCCTGAGTATCACGTGATATGTCTCCCTCTCCAGTTTCCGAGAGCTCCAGCCTCTTCCGGGGGGATGGAAAAATTCCCATCAGCCTCTCCAACATGGCTTCTGCCCTCTGGGAGTCACTGTCTCTCCCTGGTCCCATTGATGTCACATGGCCACTCCACTTGGAAAAATGCATTAGATGATGGACTTGGCGATGTGCCCCAATAGTAGGTGGGAGACACTTCTACACAAATTGCGCATGGAGAATGAGGAAGGGATAAATGTCCCATGGAAAAGTGAGTATCTGTTGGCATTGGAAGAGAAAGGTAGGCAATGGGAGCTAACAAAATGGTTTACTGTAAGGCGCAATAACAAAAGCGCTAGAGTGGAAATGGTCCACCTGGCTGTGAGCTCCTCCACTAACTGGGGTTTGAAGGGTAGACTATCGGTTGCATAGTTTCTGCCTCAGTTTCCTTTTAGGGAGAGTGGGATTTTAGAATCAATTTCACTCTGAATGTTTGATGTATGAATAAATCCTCTCAGTCTTCAGGGTTACCAGTTCCAGCCTCCCTTCCCCCAGGTTCTCTCTCTAAGGGAAAGACAACTTACCGTGGCTTTGTTTCTAATGTTAAAGAAACCTCCCAACATCAGTGAGGGTTTGAAGTATTCCATTGCTCCTATTATATCGTAGTCTTTAACTAGCCAACTTTCCCTACAGTTTACAACTTGTGTCAGGCCCCAGGAAGATCTGCCTCTAGATTTTTCCCTGTGAACAAAACAAGTCATAAAACCAGATTTATATTATGGTTTCCTTACAGTTGCATTTCACCCCAAGTTTCTTAAATCAAGGAATTGACTACCATAATGGCCGAATGAATAAAACACGGCAGCAATGAATGACTGCCTTTAGCAAACCGAGAGGAGCCTTATTATTTAAATATTCCTGGGTATATTAAGTGGAGCAAAAGCCTTGGAATCAAAAGTGAGAGAAACAGGCAGCCAAGTAAAAAATGCCACCAAGCTGTAAATAAAATATGAAACCGGCTCAGAAAGGAAGCATTACTGCGAAGTCAAACACTGATATATGGTCCATAATTGTGGGACGTTTGTAAAAGGTGACATGGCACCTGTCAATTATCCACAACAGCCAGGAAATGTAGATTACATGAATAATTCAGCAACCTAGTGCCCTTTGCTGCTCAGCTGTCGAAGCCCAGATCCATAAAATAACTACTGATATGAAAGAGAAAAGGATATTTCAATCGCAGGAGCCTTATGCTACATGCAAAGATGTTTGCAGGGCGGTTTCTTCATGCAGCTGTGTTCCAGTTTTGTATGAGTGGCTGAATAATTAACAGATGTGCCTTTTTCATGTGCGACAAATGTGGGGGCTTAGGTGCTAAAAACTTTATATGTCCTACAAGAATCTGCAGGATCATAAATATATTATTATGTATCTCAATCGCCTCACCTCCTCAAATACTGTGCGCTCTTTTTTAAAAAGAATATGTCAGGACCAGGCGTGATGATAGGTGCCTGTTGGATACAGAGGCAGAAGGATCACAAGTTCAAGTTCCTGGGCTGATACTGAACCCATTTCAAAACACACACAAAATCGCCATTAATTGTGTCAATTTATGGGACATAATGTGATAACAATATTTGTCCATAAAAGGTAATGATCACATAAAATCTTTGAAAAGGGCCAGGCCTGAGCTTTGGTTTTAGATTTGTGGAACTGAAGAATATTCCATTTGGAAGGTCACTTAGAGACAGCCTAGTGATGGTTTCCAGAAACATGTGAGAAAGGCTAATGATGACGCTCAGTGTAGAACATTGATTTGCTTAGCATATTCAGTCCCATCCTTAGCAGCGCAAAGAAAGACAACAACCACACAGAGTGTCTTGTCTAGAAGGCAACAGAACCCTGTCAGAAAACCTTAGGTGACAATCCAAGCAGGAAAAAGTGACGTCGTCTTCACTAATTTTAGTGGTGGTGGTTAGAAGTATAGACTCCCAGAGTCGGCCTACTCAGCAATCCCTGCTCTGTAACTTACTCTCCGCCTCTCCCAAGGACCTACATGATGGAACCATCCCATTTCAAAGATGAGGCAAAATGAGACTCCTGAGAGACCCAGAACCAAGCAGTGGTTGGAGCTGGAAAGGCACAGATGCATGTACAGCTATTAAGGACAGCTTGTTTACATGGCCTTATGAGCATCCAGGATTTAGAGAAATACCAGTTTCACGGCTCTCGGGACCTGACAACAGAGCTAGAGGGATGAAAATAACTGATTTCTCTCATGTGTGACTGGAGCCAGCTGCCTCCTTTCTTTCCATCTCCTCCACAGCCATGGTAGGCACAAGCCAGGGTCAGAGGTCACAGTCCAGGTTGCAGGTGAGGCCCTGGGATGCCCAGAGGACCAGGCAGGGAGTGACAGGAAACTGGATAAAGAGTGCTCTCTAGTCCATGTGCTTCCCTGGGCTACTGGAAGAGAAGCCTCATTGGAGACAGCAGCAGAGGTGGCAGATTTGGGAGCATGCCCAGCCAACACTCTGGGGACAATTTTCCCACCTCTACAAGGATGGTTGGCTCCTTATAACATCCTTCTAGCAGACAAAGAGAGCCGAAACCTGGTTCCATTTCAGAATGGACACAGAAGAGAAGGCTTCATTACTATGCACAGCCGTCCCCGTTTTTCAGAGGCCCGTGACTTTCTTTCTCAATTTCAGCTTGTTTTCAGGTGAGGTCTGACCCTCTTTAGGACGAACTTTCAGCCCTGTGTGCAGCCACTGCAGAGCCCTGGCCCAGGCTCTCTCCAGTGCTTATCATTTTCTCCTAAGCTGGTAGTTTACAGCAGCTTGTCTTTTAGGCAGCTGACCTATGAGGAGGTACAATGGCAAGGGAACCACACTCGACGCAGAGTGCAGGGCAACTAAGCCTCGAGCTCTCTGGATTGATGCCTTTGCTCTCAGTTATCACGTGTGGAATGGACGTGTTATGAATTCTGTGTAGAGGTAATAATGCATCTTGTGTTTCTCGTAAAGATCGGAGGTTGAAAGCTTTCCGTTTTAATTCTGACGGTCCCAAAGAAAGCAGCGTATGAGATTGCAGGCATCTTGATGTTCCACTGCTTTGAGACGGCTTCTCTCAGTCCATATGTCACAGTGCCCCTTTGACTGCAAAGCTGGGAGTTTCTTCCAACAAATGGAGATAGTTATTAAATGAGTCAATGATGGTCTAAACTAATTAATGCCATTCTAATAATGCTTAAGTGTCTCTCAAGGGGAACCTGGAGAGCTCTCTCATAGAAAGAAGCTAGAGGAGCGTGAGCTACAAATGAGAGTCTTGGTAATGGATTTACCTTCCTGAACATCGGGTTCATTGATTGAGGTTTGGATTTCATGAGGAGGGAAACAGTGTCTATCTATGGGAAGGCTGTGACTAGGTAGTTACCTTGTTTGCCTGGCAAAGCCCTTGCCCAGTTGGGTGGCAGCCTGGGGTTTCAAAAAAAAAAAACTGGGATGAAACAAAGGCTTAAGCATGATCTCTTCACTGTGTACATGACGCCAAAGCTGGATGAGACGTGAGAGTTGATCAGGGTAGGAGGAATGTCCCAAGCGTGATAAATGGTCAGGCCACTGCTTAGGGCTTCCACGCTGAGAAAATATAAACAAAACCCTCAGTTAATGTGCTGAATGGTTTTATGTCAACATGACACAAGCTAAAGCCATCTGAGAGGAGGGAACCTCAATTAATAAAATGCCTCCGTAAGATCGGGCTGTAGGCAAGCCTGTAAGGCATTTTCTTAATTAGTGATTGATGGGAGAGAGCCTCACCCATTGTAGGTGGTGCCATTCCTGGGCTGGTGGTCCTCGGTTCTATAAGAAAGCAGGCTGAGCAAGCTTCGGGGAGCAAAGCAGTAAGCATCATTCCTCCATGGCCTCTACTGCCTCCAGGATCCTGCCCTGTTTGAGTATCTGCCTTGGCTTCTTTCAATGATGAACCCTGGTTTTGAAGTGTAAGCCAAATAAACCCTTTCCTCCCCAACTTAATTTTTGATCACAGTGTTTCATCGCAGCAATAGAAACCCTGACTAAGACAGTTAACTTTCAATTTCAGGTAAAAGACAAAGAATTCATTTAACCATCCCTACATGCCACGTGATATTTAGGGTTGGCTGACATTAAGAAAGTATCAGTGGTTTGCTGGGAAACCAAAGTTAACTGGGCATCAAGTATTTTATATGGAATCTCTGCTCATGCTTGCAGGGATGAATCGTTTGATCCTGTGAGACTCTCTGCAGAATCTTGATACTGACTCATGTGTGCAAGCATCCTAGCTTCCTGAAGCACTTCTGCTCTGCTCATGTCAGGGCTCTCTGGGTTCCTATTCAACCTGCAGTGCTGGATGAGGTGCAGCCTGTGGCTCCTGCCGGAGGCCGGTCAGAGGCAGACTGCGGACAAACACCAAGGGGTTTTAGGAAGAGTGAAGTCATGGCCCAGAGCTGCAACCTTAGATCTGGACTGTTTCAGCTTGAATCCCAGCTCTGCTATTTACTAAAGCAGGTTATCCCAAGGCTTGATTTCAGTTAACTCATTAAAAAAAAATGGAGACATCAGGGTGATGGTGGTGCACACCAAGAAGCAGAGGCAGATAGATCCCTGAGTTCAAGGCCAGCCTGGATTACAGAACGAGTTTCAAGAGAGCTAAGACTACACAGAGAAACCCTGTCTCAAAAAACAAAACAACATCAACAAAGTGAAGACATAAAACAAACAAATAAAATATTCACCTAGTAGAATTCTGACGTGAATGAAAAACATTTAGGAATTTCTTGAGGCAGCCGGAATATCTGCTGTAGATATTCCAACTACGGCAGCTTGGCAGACTCATGCGCCTTGAACACCTGGCAATTGCATTGCCAGATTTCGATCAGCGCTTAAAATACATACGTTTCCCCCATCATCACCTCGCTTAGCTGGTTATTCTTCAGCGCTGGTGAGAATTATGATCTGCTCTAACCATGCTCTTTTACGTAATCAGGACCCACTAGACATGTGGCTTCCCCTTCAGAAGCAGCTCAATTCCCTGAACTTCTCACCCCTCATTTTAGCCCATGTCCTCCACCTAGCTGGACACTGTTGTTTGATGCTGAGGTCCTCCTGCGCATCCACAGTGTAGCAAAATCAAATTCCTCTTGCTAAGGGGACTATGAGGTCCACTGCAGCTCCACATAGTAGACTAATTCTTTTGGCTCAATGTCCATTTCCTAACTCTTTCAATGTGTGTGTGTGTGTGTGTGTGTGTGTGTGTGTGTGTGTGTGTGTGTGTGTGTGTGTGTGTTAATGAGGAAGTCCAAGAAGGCAAATGTGCCTAAGACCAATAAAGTCTTAATGTGGCTCTGAATTTGAAAGAGTAAGTAAATAAATGGGTAAATACATAACGATTGTTAAAAAGTGCCTTCCCAATGAAAAGTGCCATGAAAAATGCAGCTTATTATTGAAAGCTGACAATTTCATTGCTGCTGTGCCATTCTCCTGCTCTGCAGGACATTGTACTCTAAAGGGTTTACATGATTTGTGCAAATGGAAAGATTTTCTTGTTCAGGCTCATATTCCTACTCCTTTTGAAATGGAACCTCCCAGCGGCTTTACCTGAAAAATATGTCTGTGTGGATGGGAAGACCCGGGACATAAGGACTTCAGGAAACCAAAGCAGTACCCCAATATCACGCATAACATAAACCCGCCGTGTGAGAAGCTGGATTGTCACAGAAGGTCAGCCAAAGTGACCACTCTGGGTGTTTTGGTTTAACTTTCACTTCTCATCACTGACACCCCGCGGCCCTGACTGGCCTCCCAGAAGTGATGTCAAATAGTCCCCGTGCACTCTGGCACTGTCTCCTGGAGTTGGCTGCTGGCAAAGGAATCCAAGTTCTCCCCTGGAAGGTGTTGATGCCGGGGACACTCTGGCTCAGTGCACCTTTTAGAGTTGGTGGCCATGCTCTGATACACGTTTCGCGTAAAGAGATGGTACTCTGGGTTTCCTTGTTGATAAGGAGGATCCGGGTGCATCCTTCCAAGAGCCTAACCACATAAATGGATAGTCTTCATGTTCTACGATCACCCTCAGGAATGCGAGTTCTTTTAAACCCTGGGACCACAAAATGAATATAGCTGGTAGAGTTAAGGAAAGCAAAGGTTTCAGCTTCGTCCTTTTCTTTGTCTTCCTTTTCTCTCCGTTAGCTGGTCTGGATTCGTTTTCCAACAGTAAACAAGTGAGATGCCCTGATGGAGACCTGAGCCCTGCCCTAGATAGACTCTTGCTCTTCTCTCTTAGTTGGGTTTCTAGCACTGTGGTAAAACACCATGACCAAAAGCAGCTGGGAAGGACAGGGGTCATTCCCACTTACACACCCATTTCTCAGGCTATCATCAGAGGCAATGAGGGCACGAACCAAAGGCAGGAACTTGGAGGCAGAAAACGAAGCAGAGACCAGGAAGGAACGCTGCTTCCATGGCTTGCTCAAGTTACATTTTTAGATACCCCAGGACCACAGCCCAGGGACACCACCACCCACCGTGGGCTAGACCCTGCCCCTCAATCGTTAATCAAGACAATATCACCACAGACTTGCCCACTGACCAGTCTTACCAAAACATTTTCTCACTTAAGTCTCCCCATTCCCAGATATGTCTAGGTTTGTGTCAAGTTGACCAAAAAGTCCACACATGTACATGATCTCATTTAAGAAGCAGATTGAATATGACGTGATTTGTTAAGACCACACAAAACTCTCAAGGACATCACAATTGTTCTTCAAAATCAAGACAGAAACCGTGATGGAGAAACCTGCCGCATGGTTCCACCCATTCCCATTCTTCCATTGCACAGAGAGGTTAGGCCTCTCTGTGACTTGGCTTTCACCTGAAGAGAAAGCAGAGAAGAGAGCGTGTGAAGACAGACCCAGGGCAGGATGGTCATGATCAGGATACAAGAAACAGCCAAAGAGCAGAGAGCAAGAGGATGACGCTTTGCAGCTGTGGGGACCACCAGCTCATGTGTGCACTCCGGCAAGCACCATTCAAAACATAGAGAAAGACCATGATGGACCACTTTTGGAGATAGAAGCCTCCTGTGTTGGGCACTATACTAACTTTAATCTCTGATGCACCAACAGAGAGGTCTCATCTTTACTGCTCTCGCTGGTAAACAAAGTTATCCAATCAAACAGGGGTTCAGTGTTGTGGTTTAAATCACCTACAAATGGTGAATATGAGATGAACCCCAAAGGTCAGAGGTTTGGAGCCTAATCCAGGTCTCTTAACAATGCCAAGAAGTAAGAATTCTTCTACGTCTCTGCTTTACTTGCAGAGAACATGAGATTTAGATGGGGCTAAGGAGCATTCTCAGGGCTCTTGAGTTGGTAAATATCAGAGCAGAGAAATTTCCCCTAGCATCTGGCTCCCGAAGCAATGTGTTAACTCCTTTCAACATGCAGGCCTCCATGTTTTGTGGGTCTCACCTCCAGTCTGTTTGCTGATAGAATTGTGACAGAGAGGCTGAGGGGCTGGAGAGAGAGATCAGGACAGAGTGATTCCTGGGAAAATGGAGATCTGAGCCTGGGTTCCCAGCACCCACGGAAAATGCCAGGAGTGGCCCTGAACATCTGCAACCTCAGTACAGGGAGGAAAAGATAGGAGAATCCCCAGCGCTTGCTGGCCAGTCAGTTTAGCTGAAATGGCAGGCTCTAGAGGTTCAGTGAAGAGAGCCTGCCCCCCCAAAAAATCAGTTGAAGAAGTCATCCTGATACTGACCTCTGAACCAGAATATATGCATGAGCACATATCCCTGTGAGCATGTGTGTACCCACATAAACATGTTCTTATGCATAACACATACACACACACCGAGAGGGAGAGAAGAAACGATATGTGTGAGGCTGGGTGTGGAGCAGACAAGAGGCATTTGAAGAGATAAAACGGGGTTCAGCTCTCAACTCTGTGCTTTACAGAGCCAACAGCTACAGCTTTCCGAGACACAGAAAGAGAACAGGTCAGAAATTAGCTAAGGCAAAAAGACTGAATGTAAGCATGGTGCGTGCTAAAAGCAGAAAGAAGAGCAAGTGAGGAAGCTGTTCAAGTCAGCCCCAAGCCTCCAGCTGGAAGGCCAGTGATGGGTGATCGGTGACAGGCAGCTCATGGCATGCCTAAGACTGCCTGCCGGTGCTGCGGACGATCCCGGGCCCGAGCACCAGGCAGGCCCTTTCTCCACTCGGGTGACACAGCACACATGTGAAGATTGTAAGATGAGGCCCTTAGGGCTCTGTTCACAATGAAAACATTGTTCGAGCCCTTTACACATGACTCAGGGTGCATTGTACGTCTCGCTGAAAAAAGAAAAGATGAGCTTCACCTACAAGCACTAACGTGTTGGCCAAGTTGAAAGCGGTGCACGGTTACATAAGAACTACAAATACCTGGGGAGCAAGCACCTTGTATGGGACAGGCTGAACTCCTGGAGGCAAAGCGCCAGCATCTCCGCTGCCAACTGAGAATCATTGTGGTTGGACTGGGTGTTTCATTTTGTTTTGACCCTGGATTTTTGGCAGTAAGTACTGAATGCCAAGCGGGGCCCCTGAGCCCTGCCTGACGCTGGCTGGTCTGTATTTTCTTTCGTTATTCCTGCTTTTCTCTGTTTAAAAAAGACTGGATGAAAAACCAGGGGTAAAAGAAAGAGTAACTAAAATGTTTTCGGTGCAAAACCCTTGTGTGTCAAAGCCTGCAAGAGGTCAAGTGTAAAAACCCTGTATCTAAATATAGTTCTAGTTGCCAGGTGGTGGTGGCGCACGCCTTTAATCCCAGCACTTGGGAGGCAGAGGCAGGTTTATTTCTGTGAGTTTGAGGCCAACCTGGTCTACAGAGTGAGTTTCAGGGCAGGCCTTAAAGCTACAGAGAAACCCTGTCTTGAAAAACATATATATATTTAAGTATTGGCTTGTGGGTTCCCTGATAATTGCTCAGTATTCCCAAGCCTCAGTTTTTTTCAGCTGTAAAATAGGCACAGCAACATTACCAACCCCCCCCAAGAGTTCAAGCACGAACATGTGAGATAGTCACAAGAAATAGTTTGGCTTCATGCCTGGTGCCCAGAGCCTAGCAGGTGTCAGCAACTGTTATCCACATAATAAGGGGGATGGCCTCCCCCAGTTCCCTCCAGGGATGCTAAGACTGAACTAAAACATCAGCAAAGTAGCTCTTCTGAACAGTGCTAATTCCCTCCTGTGTGCAGTGTGGTACACAGAGAATAACATGGGACATGGAGTTGAAAGACTTAGTCTTTAGACACTCTTCTTCTCACCACTTAAGACACAAGGCAAGTTACATGCCATTCACTGTGCCTTCCCTTCCAGCCCCAATGCTTCCCCGATTCCAAATTCTGTCTGCAGCAAGACAGTTGCGGGAGCAACTCTCCCTTTCCTCGAGCTGGAGATCCAACAGACTGACTTAGCAAGTGAAAGAGAGATTGTGATACACTGCTGTCTCCTGTTACCCCACACTTGGGAAGCAGGAGGGTCAAGAGTTCAAAGCTAGCTTCGGCTACAGTGTAAGGCTCAGCCTCAAAAGAAAAAAATATAAAGAAAAGGAAGAAAAACAAAGGGAGGAGAATATGCCCCAGATATATTAGAGGAAAAAGAAGTGACTTCCTATAGTGTTTTTCCTGAATACTATGGGCATATTTTTTAATATTGAAAATAATTAGAATAAAAAATAAGTGTTGAAATTATGAACAATTTGGGGGAAAATAAATTAAAAACTCATTCATCAATCCTTACCTCTAAGTATTGCTAGTAGCATTTTAATTTATATTTTTCCTGTTTTTTTCCTGGATGTGCACATCAAGTAAAAAAAATTTGTATTCTGTATTTATAAAATACAACCAAACATGCATGCTATGTTATAACTTCCCTTACTTGACAATCTCTTGTTTATATTTTTCCACATCATTAAAGTTTCCTCCGTAATCTCCAGCTTGATTTTAATGACTGCTTGTTTTCCTACACCGTACAGAGCCAACCTTCTATCGCTGCACATTTTGGCTTCTCCTGGTCCCCCCTATTGTAAGTATTGACAGGCTTTTGGAGAATAACAAGAGTGAAATGTTTGGCTTGGTTTCACCGATTGGGGAGAGTCGGCTGCTCTCTCTTTTCTTCTTCCTCTTTGTATCCTTTAGCTTTTTTGGGTGGAGGCCCAGAGAGCTCCACAAGGGGTAGAGTGTGTTTTTAAGAAACTCAGCTAAAGAAACAAAGTGATTGCAAAGAGCTCTGAACTCGGAGGGCCGGGAAACTGCTGAACACTGCAATTGGCCTAACGCTGCTCCCGTGAGAGATGCCATCTCCCTTGACCTCCAAAGTCCTGGCCGGGGGATAGTAAGTTTTTGCAACCAGCTGATGCCAGATAAGTCCTCATTACTTCAACAGTTAGGTGCAACCCCCGGGATATTTCCTCAAACCTTTCAATCACTCTTTGGATATACTCACCAGGCCATCCTTGGCGATGAAAGGCCAAACAGGATGACGTCAGCAAAACAGCACTGTAGGCTTTAGGTTTCGCGTAAAATGACGGCCTCTTGGAAGAGGCTGCAACGTTCTCCCTGAGCCAGGCTGCGGGTCAGTGTTGACTCAGGAAGGAATGCCACTGATGAGCCACGGGCATGCCAGAGAATTGCGCAGTGCATGCCAACGAGTAACTTCATACGATAACCAAGCACGAGCCAATCTGTGGACGCTTTGCGTAACAGCATATTTGGATTTGGGGCTTAGCTTTCAGGGCTTGAGTTTCACGTTTGCCTGAGCACACTCCCAGCCTCCCGGGGGCCCCTCCTGGGTGCCCTGTCTCTGCTTGCAAATGGAGAGAGCAGCTCTTCTAAGAGCTAGGACTTGGCTCTCCCCGGCAGGTAACACGGAGTTCGGCCAGGGCTCAGCTGTCTCTCTGGCTCAGCCTCTTTCCGGCCTGTGCTCCTTCTCCACACATCCTGATTCTTGCTTGATGGGTCAGCAATGTGGCCTATTGCAATTCTTAATAGACAGCCTTGGCATTGCCCTGACCTTGGATGCACCTTAACAATGAGATTTGTTGACTGGCAGCTGCTACTATAACAAATTCTGTGCAGTCACGGCTATAACAACTGGCAAAGCATCACTGAAGCAACAAGTATGTGGACTGCCAAGAGCTTCTGAAAGGACAAAGAGGTTTATACTTATTAAGGCCCCTTACTCCTTGACTGGACCCTGCAAGCCCTGGTTCTGTGAGTTGATTTAGGATTCACATGATGGAGATGTGTTGCTGCGAATCATCCCTGCAGAATGACTGCCATGGTCCCCTTTGAGTGTGAAGTCTACGACCTGGGTAGTCCACTCACCTTGTCGGTGCTGTCTCTGAATCATGGGTATCGTGTACTCGAGATGACAATAAACAAGAGTGTTCCAACAGCAATAGCTTTAGTGACAGACAATGGCAAGCTAATGACGACGGAAGAGTCTTCCAGGGAAAGAACTATTTATTTGCATTCAAACCCTAAATGAAAAGAAAGTGTTCCCTGAAGGTAGCCCTCCTCCGTGCCCCCCCCCCCGCACTGCTCAGGGACTCTGCTCTTCTGCAAGAGAATAGGGTTGAAAATACAGAAAGCTCAACTAGAGATATCAAGAGCTAGAGCATCACTCAGCAGTATCCACACTAGAGGAACGCTAAGCCTCCCGAGTTGATGACCTGAGCTGTACCCTCAGGACTCACATGGTAGAAGGAGAGACTTGTCTTCTTCAAGTTGTTCTCTGACTTCCACACATGAGCCACGGGGAATACACACACACCACGCATGCACACATGCACACACACGCATGCACATATGCAAACATAAATTATTAAAACCTCTTTAAGAACCTGGAAAACTAGTGCAGTTAATGGTAAGACCTCAGGATTTTATGCAAGTTCTCCAGAGCAGATGTAAAGAAAAATTAGATGTCTCTCACTCCCATCTGTTAAAGGTTATCTACCGCTAGTTCAAGAAGAACTTAGGGTTGATATTTGAAAACCTTATAGAAGTGCTAAGAAAAATAAAACTTCTTTCTCCAGAATTAAAAAATTTCTCTAAGACTCTTTAAATACAGATAAATCCAGGCTGGATAGAATCCTTAACCATGGATCTAATGCTAGCCAGGGCTGAGAGAAGACGCCCAATCTAAGGGGCTAGCAATACTCTCTGGCCACTGGGTAGAGGTGAAGGCCAAAGCTGTTACTGAGGTGGAAATTCTCTTGTAGTAAAATATAAACTGCTAGTATCTTGTGAGAGAAAAAGTAAAGTACAATTTTTTTTCTCCACATTTTGTTCATGGATTTAGTCTTCTAAAAACCACAGCAAGTTGATCCTATACCACCTGTGTAGGAAGACATAAACCGAGACCTCTAGTGATCATAAGAAAAGCAGAAGTGTGGCTCTCTGCATAGTTCATTCTAGAGATCAGTCACCCCAAAGGTCCCAAATTACAGTTTGGGAACATCTAAGAGGTTTGCTTTTAAGAATTAGTTCTTTTGGCTGGGCGGTGGCGGCACATGCCTTTAATCCCAACACTCAGGAGGCAAAGACAGGCAGATCCTGGTGAGTTCAAGGCCAGCCTGGTCTACAAAGTAAGTTCCAGGATAGCCAGGGCTGTTAAAAAGAGAAACCCTGCCTCGAAAAAAAAAAACGGAAAAAAATAAAATAATAAAATTATTTCTTCTACATAATAAAGAAAAAACAGGTTTGAAGGTGTACTATCTATAAACTCCCTCAAATTTGTGATCATCAGGAAGGTTGCAGAGCTTGGCACAGGAGCCAGTGTTTTCTCCCTGGTGCTACCTGTGCATGACATGGAGTCATCCCAGAACCCAGAAGAACAGGAGAGCATGGCAGCAGTGTGGGCCTGGATGGCAAATAGCAGTTTGCTTCAGCTCCTGAACACTGGCTGCTCAGCTTGGGCATCCTGCCTCCCTTACACAAGAAACTTATCATCAGCTGGGCTTGTGTGGAAGAGATGTAGGTGTCCAGGTCACCTCCCACTCATGTTTCTTTGCCTGCCTTGAGGACTGCTGTGTGTGTAGGTGGGGGTTATCAAGAAATCTCATTTCCGGTGTCGTCCCACTCCATTTAACCCTACACCTGTGTGCTGAACTCTTATCAGAGCACGGTACCGCTTTGCCTCTTGCTTCACTGTTTATCTAATGGTTGTTTTCCCTGGATTGAATTCTGATGATTGGAAAATCACCCTAGGTCTAGAGAGCCAGTCCTTATCACATTCTCCCAGTGTAAAGAGTAATAGAGTCTCTCTTCCAGAGAGCATCAGGATGACCTTTCTCAACTCAGCCTCCTCAAGGAAAAGAAGCCGTTGACTTATTCGCACACACAGTGACTTACATGCAAGCTTGCACACACATACAGAGAGCAGCACCCCACAACAAGAAGGCCGTGCTCCATAACGGTGTGAACAGTGAGGGAGTGACTGCTTGGATCAACCTCTGGCGAGTCAGTTGTATGGGAGAGAGCACCCCAGTGTGCAAATTGCAATAAACCAGTGGTTCTCAGCCTTCCTAATGCTGCGACCCTTTAATACAGCTCCTTACCATGTGGTGACCCCCAACTACAAAATTAATTTTGTTGCTACTTCATAACTATAATTTTGCTACTGTTGTGAGCTGTAATGTAAATATCAGATATACAGGATATATGTTTTGCAATCAGAAGGGGTCGTAACCCACAGGTTGAGAACCACTGCACTAGCAGGCTTCCCAGTTACTTTAAAGGACTGGCTCACCTTGATGCTTTCAGATGGTGCCCACAGCACCATGCTGCTGACCTTGTCAACTCTTCTATTTACGGGAACTCACATATGGCTGGAACGCTGCTTCTTCCTTCTACAATGTCACTTCATTCCCCACACCCAGGATTTCTTGTCTTTCACAAGGGAGAATAAAATCATGGGTAAATAAAAAAAGGGAACACAGGCAGGTGAGTTTAATGATTTAATTGTCAATAATTCTTCTCTGGCATTGGCTGCCTTCTCTCTGAGTGACTTGGAGGATCTTCGGGCTTCTACATTGTATCTGTACAATGGGAGAGAGGAACAGGGTTAAGTCCTGAAAATAGGGGGGGGCAGTAATAAGGTATTACTCGTTATGTGTGCAGAGCACTGCTTGGTACACAGTCAGTCTTCCCTTGGTATACTCCTCCTCCTCCTTTATTAATGGACATGGATATTTTGTGCCATATCCCGCATCCAGGTGGCAACATCAGCCAAGTTCCCACGCAACTTATTCATCTGTGCTTGGAGGGAAGCGTGAGGATTAAGAAATGGCAGGTAGAAAAGACAGGGATACAAAAGACAGAGACACAGGATAAAGCCAGGAGGGCATCCTGTAAGCACTGAATCCGCCTTGTGTTTATTTCTCATAGGCTTTACATACCTCAGTTCCAAGAGGAGGGGCAAGGCAAGAGGCTTCTTTTCGATGACACAAGGAACAAAGTAATCACCTTCTCAAAACCCGAAGCACCAAGTCTCCACATCCTCGGTCAAAACATCCTGTTAGTAACCACACCTCCTGTCATATAACCTTGAAGGAGCAAGAATAGGTCTGAACTCTCTGACATTTAGTCAAGGTGGAATGAATCCAAATTTGTGGGGTCCTACAATTTTGCTTATATGTATGTTTGTACACTACATATATCCCTGGTGCCCAAGGAAGGCAGAAGAAGGCTAGTCTTGGCATAGAGAAGGATTCTTCATATTTATTCTATGTTACCCATAAGAAAGGTTGTGTGGGCCGCACAACAGAGCCAGCCCCATTGGCAGAGGTGTGGGTGAGCCAGCCCTGAAGTTGTTAGCACTATTATCCATCTGTCACGTGGCAGCATGGGTGGGGAAAAGGAGATGCCCCTCCTCATCCATGAATGACTGAGGCCTGTGGGAGAACTGGCCCTGAGGCCTTTAAGGGCTGAAGAGCTGGTCCTGACCCTCAGCAGCACTGCCTGATCCCACAAGGTGTGGGAGATCCAACCCCAGGACTTAAAAACAGGAGAACCGGCCCCGCCCTTTGTCCATTTGCAAGTGGTGAACTCCCAAGAACAATGCAGGAGAGCTCACTCTGGTGGTGAGGAGCTGGTGGGCTGACCAACGCAGCAACTACCCAGGCCTGCTCCAGCAACCACCTCATCTGGGATCTTCTGGAGCCTAGGAAGGGACCAGTCCTTGCAGACCGGACACTATGGAGTTCCCACAGCACTGGGCCACAGCAGGAGAGCCAAGAGGAGTTCCACTGAGGGCCCAGCATCAATAGCGTAGCAGAAACCAGAGGCCTCGAACCAGAGCAGAGACTCTTTGCGACGAACTGGCTCTTTGCAAGTCAAGATACACGGATGGAAGGCTTTATTGCAAGACTCACTGTGTCACACTACAGCTTCCAGGACGAGGCTGATTTTTTTCTCTTTTAGTTTTTAAAAATTTTATTGTATTTTATTTTGGGGGGAGGTTGCAAGGGCAGGGGGTGGATTCAAAGGGACAGGGGAAATGAATGGGGTGGGGATGCACGATGTGAAAGACACAAAGAATAACTAAAAAGGAAGAAAAAAAGGAAAGGAAGGTTGTGGTGTGAATGGGACCAACCGGAAGCCCTCCCTCCAAGGCTCACTGAGCCACAGACAGCTTATCATATTACTGCTCCCTGAGGTATGTAAACAAGGATCAAAGCTGTGATCCAAAGTGTCACTTTTTTGAAATTTCTGTAGGTGGGGGTGAAAGGCTGTTTCCTAGACCCTGTAAATCACGCCCTATATATGATTGTTTTCCCCACATATCAATGACACAGTCTGGCAGGGATTCACTTGCACTGTCACAGACTGAAATCCTGTCACCGCGAATCTCGCAATCAAAAAGAGAACACTTTGCTTTAACGCGATAGCAAAACGAACAGTGAAAGTCCAGCGGTAGGAGTTGGGCAACTCCCCTGCCCCAGGTACCAGAAGCAAGGTGCTCTGCATGTTTAAGTGGGACAGATCTTTGTCTTCAGGAACTCCACAGTTTAATGGAAGTGACAGAACACACCAGATGGTGATAAGAAATGTGTGTGAAAGGAAGACAAAAGACGTCCTGAGGAGGCTGGAGAACAGGGACCTTGCTCAAGGACTTGAAAGCCTTGGTTTTAAAAGGGCTGGTTGTCTAGTGCCTCGGGGCTTAGGTATGCACTTGGGAAAGCAAGGGGGGGGGCTGCCCGCTCTGGCTGGATGATGACCCCAAGACTGAAGCACAGGGAACTTCACAGGTGAGAAATAGGAACCTGAGCATCAGGAACTTATTCACATCACCTTGACATCATCTTTGAGTTTTCATTGAACTTTTCCCTTCTGCATCCGACACCTCAGTCCTTGGGTGGTCTATTTTGCTACTTCCTGCTACTTTATTCTTGATGGAGGACTAGGACTACTAGATCTTATTTCAAAAGGAAAGAATGAAATTGAAACCAGAAAGGCTTAGTGATAGACCTTAAGAGTATCTCTGTCTCACTGTGTGTACATCTCTGTCTGTCTCTCTGTCTACAACTATCTATCTTTCTGTCTCTCTCTTTTACCTCTCTGCTCTCCCTGACTCTGTCTGTCTCTTTTCCTCTGTCTATCTCTCATAGTGGTATTGTAGTACAACTTTCCCCAGTTTGGTATTTCTAGCTTGGAGCTTGTTTATTGGTAGTGGCAGTGATAATAATGCCAATGATAACGATGATGGTGTGTGTATACATGTGGTGTGCACATATATATATTAACCATCCAAAGTGGAAGCCTTTTCATAATTAACTGTAGTGATGCAAACACAGCCCATGGATGTTAACATGGAATAACTTGCCTGCACTAAAGCAAACTCTCCTCACCACCCTATGACATCATAAGAATTCCTTCCACTTGGAAATAGGCAATAGGAAGGAAGCGGGCATGGTACTACTAAGATGTTTCAAGCAGCCTTAAATGACAACAGTAGTGGAATTGCTTGGGTTACACGAAGATTGCCTTGGAAACATCTGAAGTGATTTCATAGTATCGCAAAATCAGATGCGAATCCCCAGCAAACGTTAGGTACCTCCAACCTCAGGAATGTGCACAACGGGTAAAAATTAATTACAGCAGAAAATGACGCCACATGGAAGCCGAGGAGCCCGTGACTCATAACCCGATCCTCCCAAGAAAACTTGGTTCTTCACAACTTGTTGAATTGGGTGTCAACGAAGATGGCGATGCTTGATGCTGTTCCCTGGGGCACTGGGTATTAACTGTTGGGCACAGACACTCTGGTGATTGTTGAGTGAGGTGTGGTGGTAAATCCCAGGATGGCAGCGGAGCTGCCGCTTTCTCTGGAATATGAAGTAACAGTGAAGTCAAAGGAAACAGATACAAATTAGCTCATAGAAGTCTCCAAACCTCGGGCATCTTCCCTTGCTGTCCTTTCCCAGAATGCTGTTGCCTTGGGAAGGGCTAATTGAGAGGCTGAAGAAGTCTTCACTTGGGTATGGGTCAGACTTTCTGCTGCTAGAATCATTCATAATTTTAAAAGCTCCCCTCCTCTCATACTGTGCAGACTCAGGACTGTGAGCCTCGTGAACCTTCATAGGAAGCTGAACTAGAAAAACAGGTCACCCCTAGAGAGTGTGCTGCCAACAGTGGAGGAATGTATGTGAGGTCCCCTCCATGAGGTTCTCCAGTGTGTTCCCGTTAGTAACAGGAAGTTCTTCCTAAAGCTAACCCCAAATCCCTTCTCCAGCAGCTCTGGCCTGTCCCCTGACTTCCTGTTCTGAAATGAACCTGGCAGGAATATAATATTGCTATTCTTACCTCCCTATTATGTTTGGACCTATTAAGCCTACCCTCAATCTTCTATGTTGTGGACTATACAACCCCCAATTTTGTAAGGTTTTTCTTTCTTTCTTTTTTTTTTTTTAAAAAAAAGCGATTTCACAAACATTTCTTTAGAGTCACAGACTTTTAGGAATCACTTACATATTGCCATGTAGATGGAGCCGTGCTGAGATAAATACTGTGCTTGGCTCATAAAGCCACTGCTCCATTCGGAAATTCCTGTGTCCTGAGCAGCCACTGGCAGCGTGGTAAGTTTCTCTCTTTTCTCTGGAGTCTGGAAGGAGGTGGTAGCTCAGGAGGCAGACTCATAAGATGTGCCCTTAAGACTAATTAAATGTCCATTTTCTCAATGAAATGGCCGACGAGAGCAGGATAAAGCTGTGAGGACGGGTGAAGCAATTTCACAAGCCTCTCTACCACTGAGCTCTGTTTGTGTGCTTGGAGCTATTATTAGCAAAACAATGCCTGGGAAATGTACCTGGGAGAAAATTAAAAAGAAATGCCAGACTATGTTTTGTTTTGTTTTGTTTGTTTGTTTGTTTGTTTGGGTTTTTTGTTTGTTTGTTTTTGTAGAGAAGGATTTCTTTTTAAAAGTTTTTAAGACTGTCCTCTTGGGCTGTGTGGTGGTGGTGCACACCTTTAATCCCAGCACTCGGGAGGCAGAGACAGGCAGATCTCTGTGAGTTCGAGCCCAGCCTGGTCTACAAAAGCTTGTTCCAGGACAGGCTCCAAAGCTACAGAGAAACCCTGTCTCGAAAAACAAAACAATAACAAAATACTGTCCTTTTGGGTAGCAAGAAGGTCCATGCCCTGGGCACCTGAGGAAGCAAAGTCAGCAGAGAGAGGGAGCCTCAAAGACCTACTCGCCAGTTGGCTTCTGTGTCAGTGATAATGGTGGCATTAGTTAGGGTTCTCTACAGGAGCATAAGTGATAGAATTCATTCATTCTATCACATACACACACACATACACACACACACTCCTCACATAACATATAATTTATTATTATTATTATTTGGTTTTTCAAGACAGGGCTTCTCTGTGTATCTTTGACCGTCCTGGAACTAGCCCTGTAGACCAGGCTGGCCTTGAACTCACAGAGATCCACCTGCTGCTGCCTCCCAAGTGCTGGGATTAAAGGCGTGTGCCACCACCACCTGGCACCAGATGTAGTCTGGGTAATCAACTGTTGACCAAAGTTTTCTGTCCCACCAGGTCCCACAGCCATTTAGCCCCAAAGAAATCACACAGAGGTCTACATTAATCATAAACTGATTGGCCCATTAGCTCAGGCTTCTTGTTAACTCTTATAATTTATATTAGCCCATTATTCTTGTCTATGTTGGCCACTTGGCTCGGTACCTTATTCAGCAAGGCAGTCACATCTTGCTTCTTCTGTGGCTGGGTCACGATTGCAGACTCCTCTTCCCAGAATTCTCCTGTTCTCATTGTCCTGCCTCTACTTCCTGCCTGGTTGTCCCACCGATACTTCCTGCCTGGCTACTGGCCAATCAGCATTTATTTAAAATACAATTGACAGGGTACAAACCATTGTCCAACAGCAATCCCCCCCCTTTTTTAAAAAAAAGATAAAAACAAGAACTCTCTGAATCCAATATCCTTTGTTTAGCTTTTCTCCAAAGTAACATACCTTTTGACTTCAATTTAGAAGTCATGGTATTTTCAAAATACCTATCTTGGATTAATTCAGCAGCATTTATAAACAAATATCTTTTAGCTTCTACAGTCAACAATGGCTGTCTTGGAATGGAATGGCTGAGAATTTGGTATTTGTTTAGTTCATGAGGCTAGATGTCCCAACAGTCCCAATCTGGTGCTGGAGTCCCTGAGAATTCCTGGAGTCTACTTTGGAATCTGAAGAAGCACGTTCTAATACCAGCAGAGGAGCCTCAACAACAGAGTAGATGAACTTGCCAATGAGAGTGAGGGGAAGCAGGCAAAAAGAGAAAGAGTCCTTCTCCCATGTTCTGTATGTGTGCTGTCTCTTGACGATGTGGCCCAGACCATCAAATTAAGAAAATCTATTCTATAGGGTGGTGATGTCGAAAGCCTTTAATCCCAGCACTTGGGAGGCAGAGGCAGGGGGATCTCTGAGTTCAAGGCCAGCCTGGTCTACAAAGCAAGTTCCAGGACAGCCAGGACTGTTTCACAGAGAAACTCTGTCTCAAAAAAACAAGGAAAAGAAAGAAAGAAAGAAAACAGAAATAAAAGAAAATCTACTCAGATATGCCCAGCAACTTAGATTTTAGCTCATTCCAGATGGAGTGAAGTTGACAAACAAGATGAGTCATTACAATGGCCAAAGCAGACAACAGGCTTAGAGCCCTCTGCAGGGGACAAGGGTACTTAGCAAAACATCAGAGTGGTCAGGCTTAGGATCTCTAAGTCACCCACCAATACTGGTGGTTACCCAGGAGTGTAACGGTGCTTGGGGAAAGTTGTTCTCCTACCTCAGCTTCCACGGTTCCGTCATTACAGGTGCAAGCCATTACACCTGGCTCCTCCCTGTCATTAGTCTACACCCAGATTTCTCTCTTCACCCACATTTCTTTCCAGCTCAATTTTCAACTGGGCCTTATGACACAGGCCTAAAATCCCAAGTGCTTGGAAGACAGAGGGAGGAGGAGAGCAAGGTCAAGTCCCCTTAGGCTACAGAGTGAGGTCGAGTGTAGCCTCTTTAACTCAGCAATACCTTGTCTCAAAATAAAGACTTTTGTTGTTGTTGTTGTTTTTAAAGGGAGTTAAAAACATAGCTCAGTGGTAGAGCACGTACTTAGTATGTGTGAGGCCTTAGGTTCAATCCCTAGAGCCGGAAAAATAAAAATAAAAAGTTATCCCCCTTTGCCTACCAAAACCTAGTCTTTCAAAGGACTTAGCTCCATAGATGCTATGCTAGGGTGAAAGACTAGCAGAAAGAACCGCTGGTTGTGGTGGTACATGTCTGTAATCTTACCACTGTGGAAGCAGAGGCAGAAGGATTGCCACAAGTTTGAGGCTGATGTGGTCTACAGAGCGAGTTCCAGGCCAGTAGGGTTACATAGTCTCACAAAAAACACAAGTAAGCTAAACCAAACCAAAATGTCAAGCAACGGAAACGATTCTGGATAGGGTGATGCTAGCCAGTATAGTAGCTATGAGTCACGTGTGGTCCCTGAACTCTTGAAACATAGTTGGCTTGAAATACACACTGACCTTCAAAAAACTTAATTTTAAAAAAGTGAAACATATCATTAATCATTTCTTTATTTTGACTACGTGAAACAATAATATTTTGGATAGATTGGGCTAAATAAAATAGCTTTATTGTAGTTCATGCAAGAACACGAATACACTTTGAAAACATTGTGCTAAGTGAAGGAAACCAGACGCAGAAGGCCACACCTTGTACGATTCTATTTATATGAAGCGGCCAATGGGAAAAATTCACAGAGACAGAAGGCAGATTAGTGGCAGAGGGCGTTTTAGAAGAAAGTCAGGAGTAAGCACTAATAATCAGGTTCTTGTATTTTCTCCCCTCTCCCTCTTTCTTTCTGTCTCTCCCCCCTTTTAATAATGGGTCATGTATCCCACATGTGCTCCATCACAGTATATTATATGTGTGTGTGTGTGTGTGTGTGTGTGTCTTCATAAACTAAATTATACATTTTAATTGGTGAATTACATAGTATGATAATTCTTTTCCATGAACAGATAAAGGTATAAATGTAGACACAAAACACTAATTTTACTTGTTTAAAAGTGTCTCCCTTAGAAAAAAAAATATGTAAATGGCTCTCATCATGAGTCTACCAGACCTGCCTGGTTAAACAGCACCAAGGATGGAGAAGAACAGGGGAAGTACAGCCAAGGAGCCCAAACCGAAGACGAGGGCAGAACTGTTGGACTTGTTTGCCTTCTGTGCTGATCAAAAGGGATGGAGCACAGAGGATTCTGAACACAAGTGACCAACTGTCAGCAAGAATACCAATGACAGACAGGAATTTATGCCTCTGAGCAAATAAGGGGGTGCTGTCTTCAGTCATTCTTGGGAAGGACTCTAACCAGTTCAACTAGCGAAAGGTGGGGCAGAGTGGCCTGCCTTCCACAGGTGGCTGCCTCAGGGCCCCGGGCCCTCGCAGGGGCCTCTGGAGCTGAGGGCACCCATATCTTGATCCACTTATGGCATTTGCATACCTGTAACCCAGCCTTGGTGAGCTGCTCCCCGTAAACCAGGAAGCTTGTCCTTGTCCTCGGGGATGGAAACTTCCTCAAGAATTACTGGCTACTGGAGCTTGTCTGGCCTACTTATGACATGCTGTAATCAGACTGCAGCACTAGTCAGGGCTCCAGGCAAGAGGGAAGCCTTGGTTCCTTCTTGGCATCAACTCTGCTTCTTCTTCTTCTTCTTCTTCTTCTTCTTCTTCTTCTTCTTCTTCTTCTTCTTCTTCTTCTTCTTCTTCTTCTTCTTCTTCTTTTTTCTCAGCTGTGGTCTTGATCTGTAGCCCAGGCTGGCCTGAAACTTACTATGTAACCAGATTGGTCTAGAACTTGAAACCTCAGTGTCCACGGTTGTATGATTACAGGTGTGAGCCACTACACCTGGCTCCTACTTATCATCCTTCTCTTTACCCAAATTTCTTCCCAGTTCAGTTTTCAGATAGGCCTTACAGCACAGGCCTGAAGTCTCAAGGGCTTGGAAGGCTGAGGAAGAAGAATAGCAAGTTCAAGTCCCACCTAAGCTACAGAGTGGGATGAGCCTATACAACTTGGCAACACCTTGTCTCAAAATGAAGGTTCTTAGAAAGGAGCTAAGCACATAGCTCAGTGGTAGAGCACTTCCTTAGAATGCGTGAGGCCATGGGTTCAATCCCCAGGGCCGGAGAAATAGCAATTAAAAAGTTGTGCCCTTTATCCATCAAAACCTAGTCTTCCAAGGGACTTAACTCAGTGAATATGGAATAAGGGAAGCCTTGCTTAGGGTCCTTCAAAGAAATGGCTTGTCTCTGGAGATCAGAAGGATGATTGGACTGGAGGGATGGTTGAGAGAATTAGTCACATGAACTGTGAGTCCTGGCCTAGGAAGAGGAGGGGTCAGCAGCTTATAAAGAAGAAAAGAAAATCAAACACAGTGTACTTGCCAGTACTGGCTTAAGTTTCAGAAACACAAAGTGAGCGTTTGACATTTTACACTAGTTGTATCATGGGACACTTTCCCAGTGTAGTAAAACATTAGTTTTTCTCTTGACTGACCATGTACCAGATGCCAACAGACAGGGTACATGGCAGAAGCCCAGAAAATGAGGTAGGCAGAGTTCATGAATCAGAGGGTATGGTCTGAGGCCAGCCTCTATTCCCTGCTCTCTTGCCCTGGTGCAGGCTGAGAAGAAAGCTACCTGTGTTCAGGCCAGGCATGGGGACGTGGATGAGAGCACCTTTGGTACAACCCCTAAAGGGCAGGGGTCGCAGAGACTTACCTCTTTGTCTTTACCTCGGCGATGTTTGCAACATGAATGGATAGAGAGGATGGATAGCTGTGGGATTCTGGTAGATTTTTTTTTAACCATTTATGTCATCCAGTGATTTAAGGTTTTGAGTGATAGTTGATGAAGAGGATCTTAACAGATTTCATTTTTGTAATAGAGAAATAAATCTGGGTAGGGTGAACCCCCAAATGGGATAACAGGGCATTGTATACTTGGTCTTCAAACACACCTCTTTTAAAGCAAACAATACTTACATAGCTATGCTGAATAGCAGTGAAGCAGAAAAGGAAGTAGCTTCATATGCTCATTAAGCCTCTTGATGGTGGGTCTTATAAAATGCAAACCGCTTAGGGGTAGATGGGTGACTTCACGATGATGCTGTCAAGATCCTCTTGCATAAATATTTTCCAGTCCTGCTCATGGTGCCACATGTGGCAGCTGGCAGCTGGTCAGGAGGTTGAGCTCTCTCCATGCTGCCCTTCAGAGTCAGGCAGCTCAAGATGATGAAAAGCTCACCCCCAAAACTGCTTGGCTATTACAAGTTGGCTACCCAGCTGCATCCACACTGGTCTCTGGAAGCTGAAACCCTAACAACTCATAAGAAGGACAGAAATGGACTGAATTCTTCCCAAGTCACTCTTCCCCTCTGCTGCAGTTTAGATCTGGAATGCCCCTCAAAGACCCATACACTCAAGGTTTTATCTACAGTTTGGTGCTATGAGGAGGTGATGGAAATGTCAAGAGGTAGGGCCTAGTGGGAGGTCTCCCATTCATTGCAGGGCATACCTTGGAAGGGAAGTGTTGGGGCCCCAGTTTTGTTCTGCTGCTGTTGTGGTTGTTATGGTCATGAATTGAGTATATTCTGCCATGTGCCACCTCCACCACCCACGTGCTCCCTTGTCCTACTCCCAGAGATAGGGAGGCCAATGGCCATTCACCGAAATGACAATCATGAGCCAAAGCAAATCTTTTTACTCTACCATTTGATTATCTCAAGCATGTGTTGCAATAACAGAAAGCTAACATAGCCATTTAAGGCAAGCCTGCAGCGTGGTTTGTAAACCAAAATGGTAGCCTCTTGACTGAGTCTCTTTTCCTTTGCCAAACACTATTGGGGGACTCTTAATTGCTCAGAAGCAAGGAACTTTAGTATTAACTTCAGCTCTACAGTTTGAACTCTCCAAACAGCCTAGGAGATCAAAGAAATACTCTGTGCAGCAAGGCTTTAAAAGTGATTGAAAACCATTGATTGTGGGCAGTAGTAGGGCAGGAGTGTGGAGTAGAATAGAGAGCAAATCAGTTCTTTGTAGACAAGAACAGTGTTGAAGGATGAACTGCCCTTTTGTGTTTAGCAGTTAGCAGCTCATATTTTTTTTAAGTCATGCAAATGTCTGGATAAAGAGTTTCTATCTCCACATAATTCTAAAATAGAGTTGACAGGGCTCATTTGGAATATTAGAGGGCGGGGAAGTTCAAAGACAGCAAAGACATGCTATTTTCAGGTCTAATTGAGAGCGCTGAAATGTCTGTGTAATTCCCTTATGTGGCTGGCTGTGTGGCAAACCAGCGAATGAGGTGGACATGCTGCCAGCAGTATGAAGAAGCACAACTCTTCACAGGAAATAACTCTTGATGACATCATGACTTGTGGGGGTGACCAGGTGCAGCTGGGTGGAACCCCTTGGCACCAGGGTCCCTGTCTTGGGTCCACGTCCCCAGTGTCCTCACTCACTAACCCAAGTCACTCTTGCTCTTGGCACCAGGATGCTGACTCAAGTCTCTGACCAGCTGAGAGGAAATGAGGACATGGTGACCACATCCAACGTCTAGTTAAATGCTGAAAACAGAAAAGAAAATCCATTTAAAACATACCGTCGTTCTTATAACGACTCTGCGAGATTTTAAAAGTATGTTTAGCATTCCAAGTATTTTCCCTTCTGTGTCTTCAGAGATTGGCTCTGGGAGTGATGTTTTGTTTATTTAACATTTAATCAAAAAAGATTTGGACCCTGCTAGCTTCGAAGCAGCAGACTCAGTACCACCAAGCCTTTGTGTTTAGTCTGAAGAGGAAAAACTTCAACCATACGGGGAGGCTGATGTCTGTAATATGTTCTGATCAGCTGGCCTAACTTTACGGGACTCATAAAAGAGGAGAATTTTCCTGTGCCCAGGTCTTTTATGAATTATAAATAACCATTCACTTTGGAAGATAGCACATCATAAAAATGTTTTCCACAAATATGCACAGATCCATTTTAAGATCCAAGGAAAAAGATGTTCAGAAGTCTCAGATGTACTCAGTTTTGATTTCATGGGGAAACACGTTCTTCTGCCATATGGATGTTTTTAAGGGGGCTTTCAGCTGGGGCTCAGTAATAACACCCCAGTGGCTAAATAAGGGATTTCTTTCCCTCTCACATTATTTCTCTGTTATTAAAGGTGGAAAAACCTTACACAAATAGCATACTATTAGAATGCTTTAGGGGGTACCCTGGGAACCAAGGTTATGTGTCTGCTCCAGAAATACTGTCTGTAATTATCATTCCTCAGTGGCTCTGAGGATACAGTCTTGAGGTTTTCATTAATTTCTCGATTCTGCCAAGTCTGGAGTGAGTGCCTGCTCTTGAGATTCAATATCCTATAGTAGGAGTTTTGTGTTGTTGTTTGTGAGGTCACAGGTCCTTTCTTCTATCTCCCCTCCTTTCATAGTAACCATTTCTGCCTTCTTTTGTCCACACAGATAAAAAGACTAGGTTGGAAAGAAAAGAAGTCAGATAGGAGAGTCTCCCAACCCCAGGCTTTGTCTCCTCTATGATCTGCTAACAATATAGCATTAAGAAATGGAGCATTCAGATCTAACAAACAACTGGAGAGGGTCTACAGGTCACGAAAGGACATTGATTTTCCCCCGAAGCACTTTATTGTGAGGGTTTTCAAATATGCACCAACTTGAAAGAATTTTACAGTGAACAGCCATATTCTTGTAGATGCTCCCAATAAAAGTTTACTGTTCTTGGAGCTGGAGAGATGACTCAGTGGTTAATAGCATCAGTTGCTCTTCCAGAAGACCCAAGTTCAATTCCCAGCACCCACGTCATGGCTCACAATGGACTACGACTCCAGTTCCAAGGGATCTGACATTCTCTTCTGGCCTCTGGGAGCACCGGGCATGCCTGCAATGCACAGACATACATGAAGGCAAAACATCCATACACATTAAAAAAAAGGTACTGTTCTTACTTAATCACACACACACAAGCACAAACACATGCACACATACAAACACACATGCACATATGCACACACAAGTGAGTGCTCACACACACATGTGCACACATTCATGATCTCACACACATGTACACATACATACACAGACACACACACCTTTACCTTCATTAGTTCACCTTATGTTTCCATTCGATTAAAAGTAAATGTAGTTCAGTGGAACAATACTTGCCTTGTATGTGTGAGGCCCTGAATTTGAATCACAGCATTCTTCTGAGAACTCTGGAGCTGAGTGTGCTGTGATAGGCCCTGGGTTCGTTACTCAACAACGAGAAGAAGGAAACATTATACACATCTTTCTATCTCCACCTCAGACATCACTTCAACATTTACGCTTTTCTTATAATGTGAACTGCTGTATTGTTGAAATGTGAGAGCTATAAGTTTTGGATTTGGAACAATGCTTATTTGTGTACCAAACCATTATGAAGATACAGAACGTTTCCATCACCCTGAAGGCTCCACATGCCCCTCCTGTCGGTCTTTGTCGTTTTTCCCCTTCTGGAGCCCTGGGGACATGGTTCTTTTGAAAATTTTCATAATAGATCTGCTTTATTTGTTCTATAATTTCATATGACTAGGCCATGCATTCCAGACTCTTTTGTTCACCCTTTAACTTAATGTTTCAGAATTCGTTTGTGCTATCATGCGTAAGAGTACTTCACTCATTTGTGTTGCGGAGTACTGCTCCACCATTAGATCATCTCCTCCTGACAGACACCCAGGATTTCTCCAGTCTTGTTTATCAGGACTAAAGCTCTTACATCTTCTGTCAATCTTTAGGGAGATGTGGGGAAGGGTCTAATTACTGGATCACAGTTGGTATATGCTTCATATTTGAAAGAAACTAAAATTCTTTTCAAAGTGAATAAACCATTTTATATACCAAATAATGACAAACAAGAGCTCCAATATCATTGTGTAGTGTCTTTAGTGTTTTCGTTTTAAGCCATCCGGCTGGCACTTAGTGATACTGGTGTTTCACTGGGGTTTTGTGTTTTTCTTATAGCTGAGGATACTGAGCACACCTTCATAATGTGTCCTTCTTCTTCTTCTTCTCCTTCTTCTTCTTCTTCTTCTTCTTCTTCTTCTTCTTCTTCTTCTTCTTCTTCTTCTTCTTTTTTTGAGACAGGGTCCTGGAACTAGCTCTTGTAGACCAGGCTGGTCTCAGAATCACAAAGATCCACCTGCCTCTGCCTCCCGAGTGCTGGGATTAAAGGCGTGCGCCACCACCGCCCGGTCATCTTCTTCTTCTTAAAATAAATTTATATCTTCTTCTTTCATAATCCATATGTAAGTGCTATTTTCTTTTTAGCATTTATGTATTTTATGGGTGAGTCTGTGTGTGTGCACACATGTGTGCATGCTTACATACTATGGTTAGAGTGTGGTGGTCTTTCTTTTTTATGTGATTTGGTCTTGGTTTGTCAGGCTTGGTGGTCTTTACCTCCTGAGCCAGGTGGCCATTTGTCACAGATTTCCTGTGTGAAACACTTGTTTAGTCCTATTCAGGACTTCTTGTCTTTATTAGGAAGTCTGAGGGAATTTTGTTTTGTTGTCTGGCCTTGAACGTGCAGTGTTCTTCCTGCCTCTGCCTCCTGAGTACTGGGATTACACGTATGTACCGCCATGTCTGACACTACAAGTTCTTTACTGATCCTACACATCAATCTTCTGTTCAGTAATTCTTTCCTTCCTGTTCCTGACTTGTCTATTCATTTTTAAATGATCCCCTTCACTGAGAGGTTTCAGTATTTTTAAAAGAAGTCTGACATAGCTAATTTTTTTTTGGTGCTTGTTTTCAGTAATCCAATCGAATCACTTGGATTTTATCAAATGTCATCTCTATGATCAGTTTGTAGGCTCAAGAAAATTCAAAGCTGTAGTGGTCTGTTGGTCTGTTGTGATAAGTGGTGTTGCCCAAAAAGAAACATCCATTTTTGGAAACGGGGACTCCAGAAACCTTTCAGGAGTATCTTGGGGGAATGAAGCTAACTCTAGGCCTTCCTTTTGGTCTGGTTTATAAGCCTCTGTCTGATGGCTAGAAAGAGTCACCAGTGACAAACCATGTTGTCATGGAATCAAACCAGCTTTATGCTTAGGGAACTACTAAAGTAAATTCAAAGAAAGAAGCAGGTGTGTGATGAAGTGGGTGATGCGGGTGATGGTGTAGGATTGGACACAGGGATAGTACTCCATGAGAGAAGCAGGACTTGGACCGGTGGAGACTAGCTCCTGGGATGTAGCAATCCTTTTGGCCTGTTCTTAGGTTGCATACCAAAACCTTTTCCAAGATTTTACTGCTCTGTTTGTTCACGAAGTTGATTTCTCCCTGCTTTGTTTGGACTAGAGGGACACTCAATACATGATATTTTGAAAACTAAATCGCATCTCTTTACCCGATGTCCTTGTTGCTTGACCTACTTTCCCGTCCGTGGTCTCTGGAGGGTGCAAGCTGGCCGTGGACTTTCATCATTCATACACACTCATTGGAGTAGCTCTCTCTGTCGTTCTGCCTTTTCTTGGCCACCTCCCTGTGCTGCTTCCTTTAAGGGTTAACCTGGGCCATTGAGCCCTGCATTTCTGTACTTTTTAACCACTAAAAGGTCTCCCTCATTATTAGAAGCTGTGGTTTAGGAATGGAAACCATTATATGGATACATTTTACTGTTTGGTTGAAGGTGAAATTTGCAATTAAGTTTTCATTTTTCATTGACCTAGTAGACTTATAGATCAATAGATAATTTCCACTGGGGATTATCTTGAGATACAAAATGTGGAGAAAAGATCAATTCAAAAAGCTCTGGATAGCACTAGCTCTAAAGAATCCTACGCAGTGACTCTGGGTGCCTGGTTAGGAAAGGATGTAAGCTAATGGTGACTTTAACAACCCACCTTCTAAGTTTAGCTATTTCTGATGGGGGTGAGATGTGAATGGGATGCTTTCTAGCTCTGTCCCTGGAGAGAAAAGATAGATCAGGGTGATTCTGTGTTACAAATATAAAATCTGAGCCTGGCATGGTGGCACATATTCTTCTACTTCTTTCTTTTTTTTTAAAGAAATTTTTATTTACTTATTTTTATCTCATGTGCATTGGTGTTTTGCCTACATGTATGTCCGAGAATGTCAGATCCCCTGGAACTAGAGTTTAAGACAGTTCTGAGCCTGCCGTGTGGGGGATGGGAACTGAACCCGGGTTCTCTGAAAGAGAAGTCAGTTCTCTTAACCACTGGGCCACCTCACCAGCCTGTGGCACACGTTCTTAATAACAGCATTTAGAAGGTAGAGGCAGGAGATTCCGAAGTTCAAAATCATCCTTGGCTACATTAAGGACAACCTGGGCTCTGTGAGTGCCTGTCTCAAAAACAACCAAACCTAAGTAGAATAAAACAAAAATGAATATCAAACGAGATGCCACGCCTTCTGAAGTGAAGGTAGTGGTTCTAAGTAACTAATAGGCTAACATGATGGAAGCAATCACAGATGCCAGACCAATGGAATTGATCACACAGCTGCAGAACAAGTGATGCCTACTGTTCAAGAAGGGCCACGCTACTCCCTAAGTCATGGCCTCTACCAGTGATTCTATTGTTGTGAACAAATACCAAGACCAAGGCATTCAGGGGTGGGTTCATTTGGGCTGCCAGTTCCTGAGGGTTAAGAGTCCATCACCATCCCAGCAGGGAACAAGGCAGCAGGCAGACATGTTGGCAGGAGCAGTTGAGAGCTCATGTCTCAAACAGCAAGAAAGAAGTAGAGAGAGGGAATTAGGAACAGCATATGGCATTTGAAACCTCAAAGCTCCCAGACTGACATACTTCCTCTAGCAAGGCCACACCGCCTAATCTTACCCAAATGGCGCCACAACTGGGGATCAAGTATTCAAATGCCTGAGACTATGGAAGGACATCTATCATGCAAAGCACCATGTGACTAAGGCATATCTATCTGCTTTTAACATCACACTCAACCAAAGAATAACAAAACACTGTTTATTCCCCTTCAGAATAGTAATTTCTGTTGCTAATAGTGCTTCCCCTAAGACACTGAAGGATAACAGAAAAGCCAGATCAAGATGTGTGCCACCTACAACGGAGGCATCAAGTGGGCACCACGGCTTTGCTGCCTGTTGATCTCCTCAGTTTGGTCTGCTGCCACCCTCCCTCCAAAGTTGCGTTCTGCCTATGGACTCTCTTTGGAGCCATTCCTAAACGTATCTGAAGCACCAGTGCAGAACTCTGAGAAATCCTTTCTGCCTAAAGCTAAGCGCAAACCTGTCAGCCTGTGAGCTGGACCATGGGACCTGCTGGGAGAAGAAGAGAAGGGGCAGGCCAGGGCAGTGGATGATAGTGTGGGACCACGACAGAAAACAAACTCTCGTGAGCTCCCCCACCCCCGACTTCCTCCTTCCTGCCGCCCCCGCCGCCGTTCTTGAGTGGTGACTCCAACGTTCTGAGGCACAGGTCTGACAGCCAAGCGAGAAGACTTAAACTTTTCTTAGGACTGAATAAAAACTGACAATAAAAATGTTCCAGCTTGCTGATTATATTGATAATTGAACGAGAAATCTGCACGAGAAGAAGCTTGACGTATTTTGTAGTCAAGCTAGTTCTGGTTCTGACACAGCCTGAGTTCAGTGGGAACATCTGTCATGAGAGCCAGGCTTCGCGAAGGAAGGCTCAGTCATCGCTGTAGTCCAGGGCTCTCTTACTTCCTTCTGAGTTCCACCCAGTCGGTCTGAATCCTCCACTATCGAAAATCAGTCCAAATCCAAATTTCCTTTCAAGCCGATTATCTGTCTCTTATTAATTTCATAATTGCCATGCGGGTTTCAGCACACGGCCAGAGGCGCAATGGTTCCCGCTTGGTGGTGACCCTTCTCACCGTCCTCAAATGAATTCTAAGACTTGTGTGATTTCTCGGCTCGACGTTGTGGTGCGAGGCCTGTGAACGTTTGGTCGACAATACAAGTGTGCCTCTCTCGTTTCCTGTTTTTCAGCGCTGCGCTTAATTCATGTGAGAGGGTGGAATATTTGAAATCACAATTCAGCAGTTTTACTAAGGAAGGCTGTAAAACACAATGAGCAAGGAGTTTTGCTTCCTCCTTAGAACCGCGACTCCCCTCTTTTGAAATCTTGATAGCCTCCAATCAGTGGGAATGACTTTAACTCCTACAGTTACACTTTGAGAAGCTTCCAGCCCATGGCTGGAGCTGGGCAGAGTATAGTCTTCCTGCATACTGTAATTCCAGACACCTTATTAGTACACGGAATGCGTCTGCCTGTGCTGATATTGTTCTATCTTGTTAAGCTCCCCCCCTCCGGGCACAGCATGCGGATTGGCTAAAGTATACAGTTGCTTGGCCAATCAACTGAAACCTTTCTCCTGCAACCCTAGCAACACCTGACAATGGTCATTGACAAATGTTAAGAGGAAACCCCTGACAAAGCTCAAGAGCCCTTGGAAATGGCCCCTGCCAAGGGCAAAGGAGGTTAGTACTACCTACAGAGCATTTTGTGTGGCCAGAGGAGTTAGTGGTTTGTGCCTGGCCTGCTCCCATGCTAACCAAATCTCCACACCCACCAGGGTATTTTCAGTGGTTGGAGAAAGAGTTCTTGGAAGATTTTGATGCACCGATCATGCTCTGACCCCGATGCTAATTTGTTCCTAAGGGCAAGGCAAGGAGTTCATTTTCTGAGGGTGCTAGAACACCTGGCTGTAACCCCAATGGCACCTTCCCCAACCTTCTAGCTCCATAGCTCTTGTTTCCCAGCTTTATTCTGAACTCCGATGGTGTGCAGTTGACTGAGAGCCTCACCTGCAGGGAGATTGGGGTGGCTCCTCTCAGGGTGCTATAGCCCTGGCTGGGTCACCCTGCTCTGTGTGACTTGGTGACTGAGGGATCTGAAGACAGACCCAGCAGAAGTTGGGTGGAGTGTTGAAAGGCGCATAAGAAAGGGAACCTGCCAGAAACACGCACAGACAGCTAGCTCACAGGCAGGCACATGCTCCCTCAAAAGGCAGAAGAGCTGGGTCTATATGACATCTTCCCAGCACCCCTTAAATGGTCACTCCAGTGACTCTGGGCACATTGAAAGCATATTTCAACCCCTGGTTGAGAAGTTCATTGTTCATCCATTAGTTGCTATTGAAGCTGAGAATGCCTAAACCATCCAACACATAATCAATTAATCTTTCATGACTGCCAGTGCTACACATTGGTATTCCAACACAGACAGAGCCAAGAATACAAATGCAGACATTTTATACACAGAGATCTAAAGCACACTCAACACAGCCACTTACAGAGACAAACCTAGACAAGAGGAACAGAGTTGGAGAGAGGGGAGAGAGAGAGAGAGAGAGGGAGAGAGCACCCGGTGGGGTGGGGAAACCTTCAGGGGGCACCAGGGAATTGAAGAGTGTGAAAGCCAAAGTGGTAGCAGCTTTTATTGTCGTCTTCCTCCCATCAGCACCACCCTCCGGTGTCTGCCCCGATGCTAGTTTTCCATGGAGGGTTGGCACTATGTCAGCTTAAGGAATCCCTTGTGAGTATAAACTGATAATGACTTCCAGCCTAAGCCCTTCAAGGGATATTGGAATTTTTCAATGGGGATTTACAAAAGTGGAAAGAATCAAATCGCTAGTGGGTGGATTATCAATGAGGAAATATCTTTAATCTGAGAACTTGGCTCTGCTCAAACATACTTTTTTTTTTTTAAAGGTAGAGGTCTCTTGTGGGTATTCTTTTAAAAATATTCATTTATTTACTTTCTGTGTATATACATCTGAGGGTAACTGATACATCAGATTCCATGGGGCTGGAATATAGGAAGTTGTGAGGTGAGTGCTGGGATGTCTGCATGAGCACAGAGTGCTCTTAACCACTGAGCAATCCATCCTCTTTGGGGGTATTCTTATGGCTAGAATTACAGACAAGAGAAAGTATTTGGGGTAAAGGGTTTGCGATGAAGAACAATTTTCATTAGATGGGTACCCCTAATGCAGGAGAGGCCAGCAGACTAAATTTTCACACAGAAACTAACTACTAGTAGTTAGTTTTAGAATCTTCAAAATCTGTTTTTTTAGAGAACTTTTAAACTTTCTGTTGACATAAAACAAAGACTCTTTTAAGCTGGGTGGTGGTGCACGCCTTTAATCCCAGCACTTGGGAGGCAGGGGCAGGCGGAGCTCTGTGAGTTCGAGGCCCCAAAGAAACACAGAGAGACCCTGTCTCCAAAACAACAACAACAACAAAAGAAACCAAAACCAAACAACAAACAACAACAACCGAAAAGAAAAAGAAAAAAGAAAAAGTTAACTTGACAGTGTGTGTAGTATGGTTTCTTTCTTTATAATCCAAGTTCCCAGGATGACAAGAGGGCCCATGAGCTAAATGAAGGGCTAAGAATGTGCCTAGAGAGACAGGGAAAGGCTTTCACTCAGTGCTCACAGTCCATGGGCAGCTGCATCTGGGAGAGTACAGCAATAATTTATTTGTTTGTTTGTTTGTTTGTTTTAGAGAAAGGGTTTCTCTGTTTCCAGCCCTGCCTGTCCTGGAACTAGCTCTTGTAGACCAGGCTGGCCTCAAACTCACAGAGATCCTCCTGCCTCTGCCTCCCAAGTGCTGGGATTAAAGGCCGTATCACTGCCACCTGGCTGAGTATGAAAATCTTTTGTTGTTGTTGTTTGTTTGTTTTTCAAGACAGGGTCTCTCTCTGTGTAGCCTTGGCTGTCCTGGAACTCTCTCTGTAGACCAGAATGACCTCTAACTCACAGAGATCCGCCTGTCCTCTGCCTCAGAAGTGCTCGGATTGAAAGCGCGTGCTACCACCACCCAGCAAGAATGATGATCATAATAGAGCTGTTTGGAGATGGAGGTCCCGGCCAGAACAATGCCCAGCACATAGTAGGCACAGAAATATTATTTGACAAAGAAGCACTGCCTCCGAGTCATTCTTTCAAAATCAAAAGCGGCAAGCTCTAGAACCCCGACAGGGTGGCTAGCTCCCCTTTCCCAAACGCAGAAACTGTTTTCTATTTCTATGATAACAAGACTTAAAATTGCCCAAACTTGAGAGACACTTGAGACGAAAGCCAGGGGAAAATGAACAAAAGACAGATGCTACAAGCAGCATGGGTGGCAGTGTGGTGAAGTTTCCGACATGTGTTTGGGGAGATTGTCTTCTCATTTCTTTGCTTGGAAATGATGTGATGATTTCCAGAATGTAGCAGTAATGGCTTCCCACCATGCTGCTGAACGTTCACTGAGTAGATTTTATTCTTTTCTTGAAAGGGGAAGAAAAGAACGACCCGTGAGCCTTGGCAGCAAATGAGTGCCTGGAAGCCCTTGGAAACGGCTCTCCTGGCACACACCTTCCTGTTAACTGCAGAAAGGAGGTTAGCCTGGCTGAAGTGCCTTTGCTTTCTCCCTGCTTTAGGGTTAGCCAATATTTATTGAGCATCTACTATTTTTTCCCCACATAATCTGCCCTATATACGACTAAATAAGAAATCGTAACTCAGATAAAGACTCCTGGTACACGAAACTACTGGAGTGTGTAATGGGCAGAACTTACCTAGCAGAGCGGCCAAGCTGAGGAAGTGTGATTAAGCTGAGTCTAGCATAACAAGTCATGGCTTCAGGGCTCAGGGAAGGAGAACTTCCAGGCAGTGGGAACTCTTGGGCAAAGGATCCCCTGGAGGAAATGAGTGTTCAAGGAACCGAAAGCAGGCTGGAGCAGCCTGCCTTGGCAGAGGCCCAACGAACTTGGGGCAAGGCCAGTTGGAGAGGTGGGCAGGGCCAGGTCAATCCTGATGCACAGCTGGGAGTTTTGCAGTGAGGGATTTGGTCTCCTGCCCTTGGCATACTCTGAGGAGCTCAGGGTGTTACAGGAATTCATACAAACTGTTCCTGTGTGCAGTCCACCAAGGGCAGCTTCTGGACCACCTAAAACCTGTCAGAGCATCACTATAGATCCCAGAAGAGAACCATTAAAATCCAGCACTATAGTCTCATGAAATACATTAAAACTAAATCAAGTTCACTGTATATTGTGTTATGCATGACAATTCAGTAGACACCTCAGTCATCATGACTTTCACATATTAACTCCTCAAAAGTAATGGTTTGGTCATTCAATAACCTCCCTTCTATCTAGGAACAAGCTAGAATCCAGAAAGTCTTTAAGAGGTCAAAATAGCCAGGCGGTGGTGGCGCTTGCCTTTAATCCCAGCACTTGGGAGGCAGAGACAGGCGGATCTCTGTGAGTTTGAGGCCAGCCTGGTCTACAAGAGCTAATTGCAGGACAGGCTCCAAAGCTACAGAGAATGCCAGTCTCGAAAAAGAAACAAAAACAAACAAACAAAAAACCAAAGAAGTCAAAATAAATGCGACCAAGGGAACTTGATTTTTATTTTATACCAAATTCTATCATGCAGACATTGTGTTTTGTAAGACCACAGCAGAGTGGGGGCAATGATTCAGGAAGAGAAGGGTTATAATGAGTACGTACAGGAAAATAATTAAAGGTAATAGGAACAACACTACTAAAAAGATAGTCAAAAATAAGACTAGAAAAAAGGACCTAAATTTGGGGTCTGAAGCGATGGCTCATAGGTAAAGAACTAATCTTGCAAATGACCCAGACTCAGGTCTCAGCATCTATACAGTGGCTAAGAAATGTCTATAACTCCATTTCTAGGGGATCCAACACAGTCTTCCAACCTCCTTGGACATTAGGCATGAAAGGGATGCACAAACATACATGCAGGCAAAACACAGATGTGTTCATGTCCTCTGAGATTGAAACATTCCATCCTGTGGGGAAACTCCTTATACCAGGAGGGAAACAAGTCAGAACAGCTTCAGGAAGTTCATGAAACTGACCAGATTCACTAGGCCCCAGTTAACAATAAAAGCTGAGCTTCACAAGCTTCCAAGAAGACTCAGACAAGCCAAGCTGCAGAAAAGACTCTGAGACCAGACCCCAGGCAGAAACCAGCTGAATTGCCTGGAAGAGGTTTAGAACAGTTGAGTCATTTGCAAAGGACACTCTTTAACCTGTTGAGCTGCCAGTAGGCTGTGCAGAGTGCTTCAGGCTCCCAGCTTTTGTGAGCTGTCACCTGTGCTGGTGTGGGCTTTGGTGATATGGCTGTCTTTGAATCATTTCTGCTCCTGTAAGTAACCCCAATAAAACTTATTGGTTCACCAAACTGGACTTTGGTGGTATCTGGACTTTGGTTTGTAGTAGGCTCCCTATTTGGAGTGAGTAGACGTGTGCCTCCTCGGGAAAAGTTTTGTCACACAATGCACTCATACACATAAAATAAAATCTTTAAAAAAAAAAGTAGGGAGAAATGCAGCAAGAATACCTTACTAGAGCTTAAATAGTTTTATTGTGTTTGTAAGTCCTTAGAATAGACTTATAAAGTAGTGTGTCATTGTTTAGAAAGATTTCTAGTCCGTGGAGTTGAACACCCTAAGCGTTTCAGTGCTAAACTAGATCTCACACTTTGGCAAGTGTCTATCCAGAATGGCTCCCTTGAAGCTTTTGTATAATCTGTGGTCTGAGTTGCTAACCAGGGTGGATTAGTATTGAAAAAACTCAAATCAGGTTTTTCTGAAACTTCACCTCCTCAGGTTACCTGATTCTGGGTTTGAACAGTTATTGGCAGGGACAGTTTTCATATCTGAATTGTCATGATGCTATTCATGCCAGGAAGTGACTTTCCAAATACTGAAAATATTGTAGGTGATAACATGCCCTTAACAAATCCATTTTAAAGTTTGGTTTAGACATTTTAAACTTTGATTTTTATGTCTTTCTTAAATAGAAATACTCTTTTTTTCTAATCATAAGGTACCCCTAAGAAATACCCAGTTGTCTAAATTCTAAATCTTTATATCCTACAGATAGGTCTGAAAACTAACAGAATTTTATTTGATCACTTTAGAAAACACTTGTGCTATGTGATTTCAATATGACTTTTGGTATATCATTATATATTTATTATTATTATTAGTCTATGTAGCCCTGGCTTAGAACTCACTATGTATACTAGGCTGGTCTTGAACTCACAGAGATCTGCCTCTGACTCCTGAGTTCTGCAATTAAAGGCATGCACCAACATTTCCTACACTTTTTTTTTCCTTTCTGAGACAGGATCTCACTGTATACTCTAAACTGGCCTGAAGCTTGCTATGTAGACCAGGCTGGTCTTGAACACACACACACACACACACACACACACACACACACACACACACACACACACACACACACACACACTCCCTGTGCTTCTGTTTCAATGCTAGGATTAAAGGTGTGTACCACTATTCCTGGCACAAGACGATTTTTGGACTGACACTTTTCTTAACTGCTTTCTTCATTATTATTTTTATGTGTATGGGAGTCTTGCTTGCATATATGGCTGTGCACCACCTGCTTGCAGTGCTCTTGGGAGTCACTGGAGTTACAGATGGTTGTAAACCACCAGGTGGGTTCTGGGAAGCAAACCCAGGTCTTCTGGAATAACAGCCAGTAAGTGACCTTAACTGCTGAGACATCCCACTAGCCACATAGAATGACATTATTTTCTGCAACTATACCCTTCATATACACGAGAGCTTTTGGCTCCATACCATAGTACTTAAAATGTCCTAAACATATTTTCTGTGTATCATATCACATAGCAGAGATGAAAAAGAGTATACAGAAATTGGAGCCATTGATCCTCCTCCCGCCCAGACAGGGTTTCTCTGTGTAGCTTTGGAGCCTGTGCTGGCACTAGCTCTGTAGACTCAAACTCACAGAGATAAACCCACCTCTGCCTCCCAAGTGAAGGATTAAAGGAGTGTGCCACCAACGCCTGACTGAGCCATTAATTCTTTAAATTGTGAATTTCTTTTTCTTTTCGAGACAGGGTTTCTCTGTGTAACAGTCCAAGCTGTCCTGGAGCTAGCTCTTGTAGACCGGGCTGGCCTCAAACTCACCAAGATCTGCCTGCTTCTGCTTCCTGAGTGCTGGGATTAAAGGCGTGCCCCACCACCATCCATTTTCAACTGTGATTCTTTTGTGGTGCCTTTATAGTCTTTAAAAGTTGGAGCTCTGTTTTTCCTGGTGACGTGGGTGAAAACCGAAGTACATATCTTTATCCGCTTAAACAGTGTTATAACTGATGATGGTCTTAATAAAACACTTCACGGAAAGTAAGTTTTAAAAGGCAAAAGACTGCAGGCCGTAACTGTATGTGGCATTTCCTTCTTATCTTATGCTTTGAGCCCACTGTAAGGTCTCACAAACAGTCCAGTTTCTGTGGTGTTTCTTCACACAAGAGCTTCACCATTGTACTTTGGATTGGAACGAAGAGTAGTATGCTAACAGTTTGGCCCCCTTTTATAAGACCAAGATTGTGAGCGCGCACTCACACACGCACGCGCGTGCACATACACACACACACACACACACACACACACACACACACATACACACACACACTATATTCACACTAAGTTTTCAACTTAATCAGTCCAATTAGATTACCCACTAAAGAAAGCAAATGTAGCACCTCTGGGGAGTTGCTTGAGCTTACTGTCAGAATTTCAAAAGTCAACTTTTAAGCAGATTGCTGACCTGAGTCTTTGGTGTATGTTGAATGGAGATGATCTATTTCTCAGAATTCCAGACTGTCCCCAAAATTTCCCACTCTAACAGAACATACTTTCTTAGGATTGAAAATGGGTGATCAGCAGTTGAGTGCTGTTCTCATGACAGACTGAAGGAAGATCCACCTTAAGGGATGTATGTAATGACATGGGTTAGTGAGTGACAAGCGATGATGTATATTTCCAGATTTTTTCCTGTTCTGAGGAATTCATGGCATGGGGTAAAAGGATTAATTCTAAGCCTCAGCCCAGCTTTGCTGAATATGAAACTCTAGAGTAGGCCTGAGAGAAATCTGTATTCCTATTTTTTTCTTTATTCTCCCCCCCCCTTTTTGAGACAGGGTCTCTCTGTGTAGCCCTGGCTGTCCTGGAACTCACTCTGTAGACCAGGCTGGCCTCAAGCTCAGAGATCTGTCTGCCTCTGTTTTCTGAGTACTGGGATTAAAGGTGTGCACCACCACTGCCTGGCCTAAGTCTGTATTTCTAAAAAGTGTTCAGGGTGATTCTTACGTAAAGTTGCTGGGGTATCCATTGGGTCACCTGTAAAGATCCGAGCACCATGTCTGTAATCACTCTCAAGAACATAGCAAGGTATTAGTGGCTTGATTCCTCAGAATTTAACAAAGAGAAAAGAATTTCCAAACTTCTACCCTTTTTGAAGATGTAAAGATTGCGCTAAGCTGGCTGGTTCCCCATCACTTCATGTCCACTTCTACTGCCCCAGAGTTTCTTTGGTAGTAATGAGTGACCTGGAAGACCCTTTGGCATTTCTCCGTGTTACAGTTTTTTTTTTTTATTGATGAAGTGTCTGTCATCTCTAAAACCCCAATCTTCATCCCTTTTATTCACACAACATGGAAGAAGTATGTCATTCCATTGGAAGGGAGATTAGTGCTTTGTTCAGAGGTTAACTATGCTATCTGAGTCTTTTATTCCCTTCTAAACAATTGAATTCCATGGAACAATATTGGCTTTGGTTAATATAAAAAAATATATCCCAGTATGAAAAATAGCACGGAAATGTGGATAGTTTTGTGTCTGTCTTCAAATGTCTCGAAGTTCCTCAGATCTAATCCAATTTCCATGTCTTAGAATCTTCCTACTAATGGCAAATTATTGTCTTAATTAGCTGAGATGACTAGTAATGATGAGGCAATTGGTTTTCTTTTCCTGTAGCCCTAAGTACTGGCACTGTGTGAAGTGCTCACTACCAGAGGGTCACTTTTGAGACACATGTGGGGAGCTTGTCACATATTAACTTCTGATTCCCCTGTCCATTATGTGTGCATTATGGGCTGCAGTGAAAATTAGTGCTCTGGGAATTTGATAACCTGTTACTGAATTCAATTAAAAAAATTGATTTCATTTCTTTGAAAGATATTCATACTGAATAGCCCAAGCCTGGCCTTGCAGGCCTCATCCTCCTGCCTCTGCTTCCTGTGTGATACACAGGCATTTTTTTTTTAAGTTTAAAGACGAGGAATGATAGATCTCAGGCTAGACTCCACTTCCGTAGAGTCCTGTGTCTTCCTGCCTGCTATCCATCCATGCACCCAATGCCATGGGCCAGGTGTTGGTTGTGGTGAATGGGTGGGGGTTTCTTTCTTCCTTGAGTTCATCAGTTTAGGTACTAGGAGAACTACTCACAAAGTCGACTGGGGATCCTAGCTCCTGACCACACTGGCTGCGTGACGTCATGAGTCAGAGCACATGGGAAGCTGTAGCCTTCACCTTCCAGCACTCTGGTTTCCTACTGCTGCTGAATAGTAAACACTGGAGATGGCTCTAACCCTGATGTGGTCCTGATGTGGGGTAGAAGCCTGGTAGAAAAGGGAAATTATCAATAATTTACAAATATACAAACGGCGGAAAATAACTACCATATTGAGAAGCAGCACAAGCACCATGGGAAGGTGGCATGCCATCACTGGGCTTCTGGGCAGACCTAACTATAGGTAGAAGCCTTGGTGCAGTGGGGTTGGGGAGGTCAGAGGCTCCAGAAAAGGGGACATAATCCCAACCCCTCAGAGAATGTCTAACCTGGAAAAGACAATAGTTCAGAAGTGTGATGCTTGGGCAGGATGGTACAAATGTCACAATACAAATTCAAAGTATTAAGGCTCTCAGAGGTCACACACCAAGTTGGGTTTTTCCAGAGGAAGTGGCATTTAAGCAAGTCCTTGAAGGAAGAGTAGGAATTTAACGAATTCTAAGAGAAGAGAGAGATTTCAGGCCTCAGGAATGTCTTGAGCAAATGTGTGGGGCAGGAGAGTCCTGTTGGGACAGAACAGCATTCCTGCTGGGGAACTGGGGAAAATTTTGTTTGGGTTTTATTTAGTAGAAGACAAGACTGGAAAGTTGGGTTTGGTCAAGAGAGATCAGAGTCTGGACCTGTTCTAGTAGGCAGCATAGAACCTTTTAAAGGAAGGGTGATACCAACAGAAATGTACTTTGAGAGCACAGCAGCTGGGTGGGGGAGGACTTGGAGGAGGAAGGGCTACACAGACATGCCAAGCCAGCAACAAGCCTCTTGCAGAGTGAAGAGGAAGAAACACTGACTGTGAGCAGTGAGAAACTGCAAGTGAAACTGGGGGAGCAGAATAAAAGATGCTGTTAAGGAGGACAGCAGTTTAGGGGTGCTCTTTATAGGCTACTGCTGGGAGAAAAAAATTCTGAGGCCGAGAACCTAGATTCTGGGGATTTGCAGTACTCTTGAGTTTGGAATGGGCATTCTGACAATGACTGCAGTGAGCTGGATGTAGGGAAAAGATGAGCAAAGGTTTGGATTGCTGTTGACTCTAAGAGGTGTCATCAAAAGATGATCATAGTAGACTATAGGATGGGGGTACATTAAAGTCTGAGGAAGAGAAACAAAAAATGAGGGAAAAGAAGATGACCTGAAGACATAGAAGGGACAGCAGGGAGCCAGAGAAACCCAAGAATAAGGAGAACTGTTCAAAAGGAAGAGTGGACAGAGTATCAGAGACCCCCCAGGGAGATCAATTTGGGTTAGCCTGGGCCTGTGCGCTGAGCTTTTCTTTGAATTAGAAAATGAAGCTGGATTGCCCCAGGGCTAGGGGTATAGTTCAGCCCTAGAACACTCAGGCTCGAGGGCCTGGTTTCCATCCCCAGTAAAAACTAAACATAAAATGACTAGATCCCTCCAGGGAAGGTCCATGCCTCAGATTCAGTCTCTTTAGTTCATTACACTATCAAATTCTTAAAATGTTAGATCCCTTTAAAGGTGTATTATTTTCCAGTAATGGAAATTAATCCATTCTGCTAACGCCACATCTGACTCCGAATGAGTCATTTATTCTGAGGGCACCCAATTTTTGTCATCGTTAACTTTCCAATTCAGTGGCCTGTGTACACGTGTGAGAATGCTTGGCGATCTATACTGCACAAACCCTGTCATGACTTTTGGGGGACAGACTAGAGCTCACCCTACTTTCTGAGCCAATAGTCCAAGTTTTAAAGTCTCTCAAAACTTATTTTTAAGAGATCTAGATATTAAACAACCGAAGGACAGACACTTCCTCTTCCACTTACCCATAAAGATTTCCCAGTTTTCTGCCCAGCTTTTTCCTAGGCACCGAGGAGGTGCCTAGAAAAATACTGGATGAATATACAAAAACATGTCACCAAAATTTTCCTAACAAGCAGCTATGGAAAGTCTGCCAGCGTTCTGTCTCCAGGGACCTCTAGCCTGGGGCTCCTGATGCCCGACATGGATCACGTCCAATGTCTCGGGCGGCCTTCGCTTTGAGTGGGCAATTTTCTTTACAACGCCGACGCGCTTAGTCGTTTAAATTCAGACCAGGCAGTGGGGAGTAGCCAACGCGCGAAAGTGTCGGAGGAGCTAGGGCTTATCTCCAACAATAGGACAGTATCTCTAACACTGTTTACAGTAAAAACAGAAGGTGGAGCAAGAAGTCAGGGTGTCTAACGCGGTCATTAAGCCTGCGGCTTGGCTGAGATCTAACCAAGCTCTGCAGAGTGCAAAGAACAATGTCCGCAGGGTTCCCGGTTCAGACGGGGACTCTCTTCACCGCCTCCGCTGGCGCCCGGGCACCGGCGCCCAGCGCTATTCGCTCGCCCCGCTGGCCTGCTGCGGGAGACCAGCAGATCGGGCGCCGCCAGTGCTGCAGGGGAGCGGGGCGCACGTCCTGACCGCCAGGACTCCAGGACTCAGCCCGGCCGCAGTCCGCCACCGGGCGGCCGTGAGCGAGCAACCGTTTCGCCACCGAGAGCTGGCTCGACCTACTGCCCGTGTGTGCGCTCTAACCGGAGCAGCCCGACCCCTGGGGCTGCACCAGGTCGCCGCAGAGGGCGGTTGGGGTTCGGGCTGCACCCGGGCGGGCCGGCTTCTTGGCCCGAAGGGCTGGAGGAGTGCGAAGGTGGGGCGGAGCGGCGCGGCTGGCTCGGGACGCGCGTCCAGCGGCTGCGGAGCAGCTTCTGAGCGCCCTGCGTGTCCGGGCAGTCGGTCGGCTCGACTCCCCTGCCCGTGACCGGGCCGGAGCGAACCCGGAGCTCAGGACTGGGCGAGCTGCGGTTCTGCGGGGCAGCCGCGCCCCTTCCCCACCTGGGTGGGCGAAAAGTGAAGTAGAAAACAGTAGCTGAGCTCAGCCCTCCTCCCCTTCCCCGGCGCCGCAGCCTTGGCCGAAGGTGGGGGAAGTTCGCTCGGCCGGGTTGGAAGGAAAGCAGGCGGCCTGGGCCGTGCCTCCCCCGCCTTCCTCTCGGCCGCGTCCCCCGGGCTTCACGCAGCATTTCTTTGTTTTGAAAGCGCCTCCTCCGCCCAGAGGCTTTTCCCCGCGGGGCCGGCTGACGGGGGGGTGGGGCATCGAGCCGTCGGCCCGCCCTCCATTTAGTCCGGACCCCTCCTCCCCTCCCCGCCCCGCGGAGACCCACGAGGCGCGTCTTCACTTGGCGGACATCAAAAGGAGGCAGGGCGCTGGAGGGCTAAGTTGAGTAGACGGGGGCGCAGAGACCGACCCACCCTCCCCTTGGCCGGCGGCCCGCCCCCTCCCGCGGGAACCCCGCCTGAGCCCCGCCCCCCGCGTCACAGCAGCCTGACATTCTCACAGCCCACCCGGCACCCAACCCGAGCGCCCCCGCCACCCCCGTGTCCACGGAGCGCTCTATTTATGTTTCAGCCCAGTGATTTGCATAGGCTCCGCCCCCGGCCCTAGGTTCTCCCTATCGGCGCTCCTCCTCGGCGACGTCGTCACGGCCTAGGCCAAACCTCCCGTGCCCCTACAAGGAGCGGCGGGCCCTAGATGGCAGCGTGGCGTCGCCACGGCGTGTGCGTGTCGCGCTTCCTTGTGCCGTTTATAGGGTCCCGGCACTTCCGCTGTCGGGTTAGAAGCGGCGCGGTCATGGCGGAGCGCGGACAGCAGCCTCCTCCCGCGAAACGGCTCTGCTGCCGGCCGGGCGGCGGCGGCGGCGGGGGCAGCAGCGGCGGCGGCGGCGCGGGTGGTGGCTACAGCTCTGCCTGTCGGCCCGGCCCGCGGGCGGGCGGTGCGGCGGCGGCGGCAGCGTGCGGGGGCGGCGCGGCACTGGGGCTGCTGCCGCCGGGCAAGACCCAGAGCCCCGAGTCTCTGCTGGACATCGCAGCGCGCAGGGTGGCGGAGAAGTGGCCGTTCCAGCGCGTGGAGGAGCGCTTCGAGCGCATCCCGGAGCCGGTGCAGCGCCGCATCGTCTACTGGTCCTTTCCCCGCAGTGAGCGGGAGATCTGCATGTACTCGTCCTTCAACACCGGCGGCGGCTCCGCGGGCGGCCCCGGCGACGACAGCGGCGGCCCCGGCGGCACGGGTGGCGGCGCTGGCGGCGGCGGCTCCTCATCCTCGCCGGCTGCCACCTCAGCCGCCGCCACCGCCACCTCGGGCACCGGGACCCCTTCGGTGGGGGCGGCCAGCGCTGCGGACGGCGGCGACGAGACGCGGCTGCCCTTCCGCCGGGGTATCGCGCTGCTGGAGAGTGGCTGCGTAGACAACGTCCTGCAAGTCGGTGAGTCACGGGGTCGCCGCGGGCCGTCGGTCCTTCAGTCTGTCCTTCTGTCCCTTGGGGGCCGGGGGGGGGAAGGGTCCCCTGCGCTCCCCTGACCGCCCCGGGCTGAGCGCACGGTGCAGCGGGCCGCTCGGACGGTCCCCGGAGCGGAGCGCCCATTTCCTCCCGCTGGTCCCCGCCCCCGTCTCCCCGGACGGGCAAGCGCGAGTGGGAAATGAATCAGCAGGACGCGCCCCTCGGCGGCGGGGCGGTGGGTGTCGGCGTCCCCGTCGTCTGTCCCGCAGGCTGCGCGCCGGTGTGCGGGGCGGGCGTGGACAAAGGCGCGGGCGGCCGCGGCGCTCGGGCTGGGGCGTGCGGCGCGGGGGAGGGGGCGCGGGCCGCAGACAATGCCGGCCGGGGCGCTCGCACGGCGCTGCCCGGCTCGCGTCCTTTCTTCTGGCGCCGCTCCGCACCCCGCGGTTCAAGGAGGGGGGGCGAGTCCCCCCAAACACTGCCCGGCCACCGCTCTGCTCGGGGCTCCGACGGCCGGGCGGCCCCGTGGTCCCCCGCTCCCTAAGGCACCAAGAGACGAGGTTCGCGGCGCCCGGGTGCCCGGGCCACCCCCGCCGGGAGCGACGGCAAGTCGGGCCGCTGAGGGGCGCCGCTCGTGCTTCTCGGTCCCGTGAGCCGCTCCCCCCCAACCCGCCGTCCGACTTTGGCCTGCGCCCGGGGTCGGGGCGCGGTGCGGAGGGAGCTGGGCAGCACCGCCCGACGCCGTGACCCGCGGCCGGCGTCCGCACCGAGGGGCCCCGCGGCCGCTGCCCGCCCCGCACCACCCGGCACTTTGTTCTCCTTTCAGGTTTATTTGTGCCCCTTTCAATTTTCTGTCACCCTCCGAAAAGAGGAAAGCAAACAAAAGAGCCTCTTTATTTCTTTTCAGGGCTTGTAAAGTAGAAGATATTTGACAAAGGCGAGAGAAGGACTTGTGTTTTAAAGCTGCACAGTCTTCCTTTCTCTGACAGACCTGGAGAGTTTTCTCAAATCCCTCTCCCTCCACAGTGCTCGCTCTTTTTCTTCTGTTTAGATATCTTTTCCAGTCCTAGCTATGGGAATGTTCGAACTGGACTGAAGTGAACAATGCTGCAGAGAAACTCCCCCGTCCGCATTTTTCCCCCTCTTGATTGCTGAGGGCATATTTTATAACCAGATCTCTGTCTGGTTGAAATTGAAGGGATGAACCCCGAACCAAATGAATGAGGCTGGATAGCTTTGAAAGACTGTGTCTCTGTCTCTCTCATTTTTAACTTGCTCTCCTCTGTAGTCCGATCCTTTTATCCTTCTCTTTGGGAGTGGAATGGGGGTCTGGATAGTGGCCCTGACACAACAGATTTGTTTTAATCCTGTTTAGTTAATTTGAATTCTAATGTAATCTGAAAACGTGATTTTCTGCATGGTCATTTATTCCCAAAGACAGCCCTCAGTGTGGCTCAGCACCCTCTCCTTCTGTCTAGAGGGGGTTGATTTTCGAGGCTATCCATCCCTTTTTCCCTTTCTTTCCTTTAACATCTAATTAACATTCTTTCAAGTTACATCTCTCTCTTTTTTTCTCCCCTCTTCTGCCGGTTTGAAACCGATTGAAGCACATCTATGGTTTCCGAGTATAAACTAACTAGAGTCTGCGAATTTTTATGGCTTGGCTGGCAACGTTGAGTCGTGTCCCCCCACCCACCCCGCCCCCCCTTTCCCCTTGCTGTGTTTGACTCCCCTTGCAAGCAATGAGGAATGACAGGAGAGCACATAGGGAGGGTTTCTTGGCTGATTGCATTTAAGCCAGGAATTCACTGTGAAAATAAAGCCAAGGGGCGATAAATAAAAGATGCAATCTTCTCTAGGAGACAGACACACAGCGTGGGCTTTGCCTGCTTTCATCAGTGGAAGAGGCCAGGGTGAACAGTTAGTTGTAAAAGAAAATAGTAACTTTTTCAATAGTCCCCCAAAAGGGAAGGCGGCCACTTGAATGGAATTGGCCCCTATCTGTGTGAAGTGGTATGCCTTTAGTATGGTTTGAAGACTTGACCCCCACCTTGGAAATACTTACATACGAGCTAAACAAATGCTGTACAAATTGTGGAAACCGCCCCCTCCCCCGAGTTCTGCCAGTTTCTTTAACATCCAAGTTGTCTTACTGTTGCAGTCAGTTTAGGGATGGAAGGACTGTTAAATAAACGTCTGGCCGCTGGCACTGTGAGCTAGCAGACTTAGAACCAGGTTTGTCCCCCTTGATGAGGAGTGGGAGGCCGGCTGGATTAAGTGTCTAATTTAGTGTTAAGTGGTGGTTTGAATCAGTATATTTAAGATGCTTATAATTGTGATTTTCTGTAGGATTCCCCCCCCCAAAAAATACCTCTAAAAGAACAAAATACTGTGTTGATCTCATTATAAGCAGTTTTCTGCTATGGACTACTCAGGTTTATACCGGAAATGTTAATGAATGCTAGTCACAAGAATGGGAAATCTTGTTTTTGGACTTTATCTTACATTTGTTACTATTGAAGCTTGTCCAGAGATGGAAGAGTACGGAATTGGGTTAGTCACAAGGGAATTTTGCTGGGTAGATTTTAAACAATACATTAAACCTTTGGTACTGGTAAGTAACTTTTATAATTAGATATAAATAATTATATTTAACAATTGCTTGTGAGTGGCTATGGGAAAGCTTTGCAGAATTGTGTTTACTTATTTTTGTTCGGTTAGGATACTGTCTGTTGGTATATAGTCCTGATCTTAGTTAAGCAATTTCAGAGATACTGCACAAGTAACTTCTCCCAGATTTTTCTCTGAATCTCTTGCATATGAACTAAACTCAAAAGTAAAGCTAGATATATTTAATTGGAAAAAAAGTCTAAAAAAATTTCTTTGGGGCTGAAAACACCATAAGCCAAGTAAAACCTCTTACTAGAGCAAATATTTATGGTGTGCTTGACCAAAGGTAGGCAGACAATTCTTGAAAGAGAGACAAATAACCCAGTAGGAAATGTAGGCATCACAGTTCAGAGGCAGAGAGTTCATGCATTTAATAAGCATGCCTTCTCTTTTCTTATAGATACAAAGTACAAATGAACTGCAGTTTTTAGCTACTACATTGCTAAAGTCCAGAAATGTTAAGTAGAGAGAATAGTGCCCAAAGCTGGTTACCATGTGTGGGCAAGCATGCTGTCCAGCCCACTGTGTGGTGCAATCTTTTGTGTCATTTCTTGGAATGTATCCTATAGATAATAATGATATTGACTGGAGGTGTTCAGTATGGGAATACGCATTGCATGTAGTATGAAATATTAAAAGCTGGATTCTTCTGAATTTCTGTCAGAATTTGGTCATGAAGTACCAAGTGGAATATTATGCAGCTATGAAAAAGTCAAGTTGATTTATAGTTTAGCAAAGAAAGGTGATGTTTTAAAATAAATACCTTAGGCCAAGTGTGGTGGCGCCCCAGCACTCAAGGCAGGGGATTAAATGCAGGAGCAGGTAAAGCAAATGCCTACTGCTGAGCCCCAGCCTCAGCTCTGTGAGTTCCAAGACAGCCAGGGCTGCACACCACAAAAACAAATCCCTAACTTCACAGAGAACGCATCACTTCCTGTCTAAACAACAATGAAAGACTTTAGTATAAAGAAAGGTCCCTCAACTTCGGCCATGGAAGTAAACTGCGAACCGTAGGTGTCTGTGGAGAAGAGTTCAGTGAACCAGCAAGATTTTAGAGAGTTTATCTGTCTTAAAGCAACACATATGCTTTCAGAATTAAAGATGGTTAATACTTTTGAGTTACATATTTTTTGGTGTGTTTTCATGTGTGTGTGGAAATAATTGTTCTTTCTGAGGGACTGGGATGAATGCGTGTGGTAATTCTTTTAAAGCTTATTTTAATTAAAATTATTAATTTGGAAGCAAGGCACATTTAAACACAACCAGAGTCTTTTTTTTGTGAGAAGGAAGGAGTTAAGTTTTAAAAGCACATGGTCATTTCTTTCTTTGGTACTTGCTTTTGAGAGTGAAAACTCCTGCTCAAATCTTATTTACAAGTTGGCTCAGAAATTCCTTCCCTTTTTCCCCCGGGGGGGGGGAAGTCAAGACTGTAAAGTACAAGAGGGATCTATATTACAATTAAAATGAATAAAAATTTTAATCAATAATTTAAATTTATTGACCTTTACTGGAGTATTCTTATTTTCTTTATTGACCAAGGATGAGTATATAAAGATGAGACTAAATTCACCTTTATAGTTGGGAGTATCATAGGTTGACTAGAATATGTTTACTGCACCCAGTTTCAAGTGTAAAATAATAGGGAACAGTTTTGTATAGGACCATATACTAATTTGTTTTTGCTTTTCAGGGGGATTAAATGCAGGAGCAGGTAAGGCAGATGCCTGTAGCTGAGCTACACTCCCAGCTCTGTGTATTCCTTTTGATTAATGACAAAGTTAAGTGCAGAAAAGAAGATTTTGGAATTTACTCATATGTTTTTGTGTGTGGCTTGAGTTGCTTGCTTCTTGATTTTCAGCACCTGATAGCTTAGGCATGCTTGGCTTTTAGTGATACTTCATTACATGACAGCTGGTATTGGTCCAGTGAGGAAATATACTGTCCAACGAGTACAACACTTGTTTTGTGGCTCAGACACTGGTCCAACAAAGGGAAGGAGGCAGCGGCTTAGTACAGTGCCTGATGAACAGGCATGAGGGCATGTGTCTAAGTACATCCCAGGGAGTGTGCATCCATAACCCCAGCATTGAGAGGGCCAAGACAGGTGGTCCCCGGAGCTCATGGACATCCAGCCTCGCTGAATTGATGGGTCCCAGGTCCAGTAGTAGACCTTATTTGGAAAAGAAAAGAATGTAACTGAGGCACATACTCACTGTTGACCTCATACAGGTTCACACACACGTACATGCATTCACATGAACAGGATATATATACCACACGGACATGTACGTGCACATGCACAAATACTTCTGACAACAGTGCAGATTTGTGCTAAGCAGTCATTTCTAGTCTTGCTTCAGTCTTCCAGTTTTGGTTGTTGTTTTTCTTGTTAGGGGTTGAACTGGGTGTCTTTGATCTAGGCAAGTACTCTACCGTAGAGCCACATCTGCAGCCCGCGTCTTGTAATTCCTTGCTGAATAGTTGTGTTATGAGTACACTCTTGGAGTGAAAAGGCTGTCTCTTTTTTCCCTTTTGTGTTAAATTTCATTCCTTTGGAAATGCTAGACTTTGATGCTTTTCTTTTGGAAACATCAGGATGCCTGTGAGCCATGGCCTTTAATGGAAGAGAATTACTGCAATTAATCAGACACTGGAAGTTCTCATTCTCTTAAGTATGTCCTTGCTGATTTTTAAGATGCCCATTTTGTCTTTGCTAGTCACTTGCTGTCTCCCTCCTAGCTCTGCATGCTTCATAAGGAAAAATGCAGGCCAGCATCTCTCTTCTCCTCACACCCGTGTTTAGCATTTAGTTAAGTGTGTGTGATTTCTGCTAGTAATATGTTAAGAGAGCAGGATGGCTTTAAAGGAAGCAATCCCCTTTAAAAGTTGCATGATTGGATCTTTACTGTTTCTGTTTGTGTGTTAGACTGTAAATTTTCTTTTAGTCAATCAAAATGAATTTGGTACTTAAGCCTATTTACTTACACATATGTGAAGAGACAAACTCACTTAGTCTTAGGGAATATCATGGAATCATTAAACTCCAGCTGCTACTGACTTATAAAGTGTTGGGTTGGAAAGGACACATAGCCTAGAAAAGGAAATAAAATTACTGCTAAATGTGAATGTCTTAGAAATAAAGCAAATGACAGGCCAGTGTTTTAAAGGGTACAAAATCATTTGTTGTTTTTAAATTACCATTGTATAAATTAAAAAAATTACTCAGTAAAAAGTCTAATTTATATCTACCTTGTTTTATTCAGATTTTTGACTTTATTTGCGTGCAAACTGTTATATGTTTGGACGCACGAGTTTCTCTATCCTTTGAAGTAAACAGAATGATTCTCCTGAGGAATTAATATCATGATAATTTGGAGAAAAATGTTATATCATCTTGTTTCATGAAAAAAACACATCTATTCTTGAGTCTAGCCAGATTATCAAAAATAAAGTCTTTTGAAAAACCTGGGAATGTCTTTAGCTTTTACTCAGTGTCCTGTTTACTGCTGAGAGTATGTTTGTACATGGCTTTCATTTCTTTAAAAGCAGGCCCTTCTAGTAAATAGTAGATGGCTAGTTGTTAAGGCTCTGCCAGTTTTCTGTTTCTGAAATGCTCGCCTGCCTTCCCTTTCTCCTTTCTAACAGCATTGCATGTGGTGGCCTTGATCTCAAGCTTGCCCTGCCTTAGCCTTCCAGATGCTGGAATTACAAGTGTGCAGTCCTATGCCTGGCCTGTCTCTGTGCATCACTGGCATGAGAGTTCTGAGATACTCACGAGTCAGCAGGGAAGGAGACAGGCCTGAACATTGCCACCTCAAGATCCCAGTGATTCTGTGCTGTGAGCGGATGCATTCCTCCATCCAGAAAGCTATTTTTAGAAATGGGACACATTATAATGTCTGTCGTTGTGGGGGCTTTTAGAGATGGGATGATACCATTAATTTCAACTCTCGATTCTCATTTAATTTATATATTTTCGAGACAGGTCTTATTCTGTAGCTCAGGCTGGACAGGTACTCATGATGTATGTACTCGGGGCTGCCTGGAGCTTACAACCATACTGCCTCAGCCTCTCAGGTGATGGGGTTCTCGTTGTGAGCCACCATGCCTGGTTTTTCTTAGTTTTCTGATAAAAAGGTGAGGCTCAGACACTTTGAGAAATTGTCCAGAGAAAGTCATTCAGTGACAGAGAAAAACCACTGGCTTTCTGATTCCCACTGCCTGTGCTCTTGGATTGCTGAGATGTTCAGTAATCTCAGAAATGACAGCACACATTTCTTGAAGGAGAACCGATGCGAATGTTGGTGAGGTTACTCGGCTGAATGTTGTGCAAGTGTTTCCAGATGGCATTCTGGTTTCAGGCAAAATTCTAATGGTGGTCCTAGCATGCAGAATAGGTGCTATTTATGGCTAACGTTAGTAGATTGGAATTAAGTAATGCTGTGATATAAAAGTCCACGAAAAGTTGTGCCTGCTGCGGTAGAAAACTATTACAGCTGTGCATAGCTGTGCGTAGCTCATGCAGACACCCGTGTAATAAAGAATTTACAAAAAGTGTACCGCGATTATACAAGTGCAGACATCCATGCCAGAAAGAAATTTGGTGTGAACTTACTGCTTACAGTAGTTGTGTGCATATTTGAGGAAACGTTTTTGCGCACCTCACTGCTCTTGCCAGCAGGCTGCCTCCTCATCAGTAAAGCGTGTGTTCAAAGCCCTTCAGGATACAACCATATACTTTTTATTTTTCCAAATGCAGTCAGGTGCTGAACTTTGAACTTTTAAAAAGATTTTTAGTTTTCAGGGTTTGGGGCAGTTCCTTGTTGAGTCAGCTCGATAGGATTTCTGGTGCTATGCTGTTGCAATATTTACTGGTCATAAGAGTAGTAAAAGCTAAATTTATAAAACCATTAGCATTGTCCTCGATGGCTTTCTCCTTATTCACTTTTCGTTTCTTTGCAACAAGGCTAGGTAGGCACTATCATTGTTAGTTGCAGGAGAGCAACCGACACGAAGCGTCAGAGGAAAGGCCAAGTGCTCTCTGAGCCTAAGCAGCCCGCCTGTGATGCATCCATTGCATTGTTCCTGATTCTGCATTACCCTCAAGCTCATAGTCACTGGCTGCTTTATAGAGTGGCCTTCTCAGTGACCTGAAGGTCAAATTGTGACTCTGACTTGGATTGTAAGGTCTGTCCTAGCCAGCCACTCCTCTTACCACACACCCACTGTCTGCTGCCTGCCAGTGAGCTACATCTGTGAAATGTGTTTTAGTCTTCGGACAGAATTTCAGCTTTGGAGGACAGTTATACTGGGTGACTGATGAACTCACAAGAAGTAGGATTTTTGAAAGGAGTAATGTGAAGATTGAGTAGCTGGTCATGTGTGTGCTGTATAGATGCTCTGAAAGTATATTTAAGGAACTACATTTCTCATTTTAAGGCCCTTTAAAAATACTGTGGTACTTCGAATGCTTTGTGCAGAGCAGTCGACTTTCTTTGAATGAGATAATTTTACAGCTTTGTGCAGTTGTGCCCAGATGTTAATTGGTAGGACACAGCAAAACCTTTCAGTACATTTAAACTCCTAAAACCCAATAAGTTGATCAGATAAATAGGAAGCTCATTAAGTGAATTAATGTGCTTAAAACTCAGGTGACTGGTAGCCTGGTCTTGCCTTATTTAACAGTCTACTTGAAGTGTTTTCATTGTTAATTAATATCAGGCCTTTACAATGAGAAGATGTATAGGAAATAGCCCTAAGAAGATAATGTAAAAATTAAATGTTAGAATTGGGGTTTAAACTCCTTTTTTTTTTTATAAGATTTACGTATTTATTCTATGTGTTTTTGGGCACCTCATGCATTCAGAAGCCTTTGGAGGTCAGAAGAAAGCATTGGATTCCCTGGAAGTGGAGTTACAGGGTGGTGTGAACTGCCACATGGATGCTGGGAACTGAATCCAGGTCCTCTGCAAGAGCAGTAAACACTGTTTAAAATTAAAAAAGTTTATTTATTATATGTGTATGAGTGCTTTGCTTGCTTGTGTGTGTATTTAACACATGCACGTAGTGCCCACAGAGGCCAGAAGAGGGCATTTCACCCTCGTACTGGCGTTAAAGGCCGTTGCAAGCCATAGTGTGGCTGCTAGGAATCAATCCCTGGTCCTTGGGGAGAGCAGCACGTCCTCTCAGCCACTGGGCTGTCTCTCCAGCCTACAGCAAGCGCTCTCACCTGATGAGCCGTCTCGTTAGCCTCTCCAGTTTTGATTCTTTAGATCAGCACACTGTAGATTTCTGTGCCTAGTTTTACCTGTTAAATATTTGCCAATGGCAGCCAGTATCTGAGGGGCAATTTCGTATGTGAAGGACAGGTGTTTCATAATTTAGTTACAAAGGACAAATCCTGGCCTTTCTTAGTGAAGTTGGACAGGTTGAAGGCTGCACTATTTTTAGAGACCTTTGTACCCATTTCATTAACTGGTTTCTAAAAAGAAATGCTCATGGCTTTCTAAATACTTGTAAAATAAATCCTAAACCTCAGATATTAAGAACTTGTAGTCTGTTACGTATAAGTAAGCTTCTAAAGTTTGTTTGCCTGTTCCTGAGGATTTCTTTTTCAATAGCATCCTTCAGTCTTACTTGTGTTTCTGATAAACCTTACAGTTCTCCCCACTTTCATTCCCCCAGATGAGTTGTGTACCTTTTCCCTTAACAGATCTTCAGCCCAGAGACCCAGCTAGTCTACAGAGATGTGGCTGGGGCTGGGCAGTGGTGCAGCTGCGCCCTGGGCTGACCAGTGGATGCACTGGGATAATGGAGCTGCAAGGGGTACCTGGGGCCTACAGCTTCTGAGCCTGGCTTGCCTCAGTTTCCTTCCTTCCCTCCTTCTTTCCCACTATTCTCTACCTCCCTCCTTCTGCCTTTCCCACTCCTTTCTTCCATTGGGGTAAGGTGTGTGAAATGATTGGGGGGTGGGTACAGCAAAGAAGACGACCAGAAGAAAGGTAAGAATACTATGTGGAGTTTCTCTGTGGTGCCTGCACTTGGCCCCCCATCTTCTCCCTTGGTTTAGAGAAATTAACTGAGGTCAGAAGGACCTCTGTGTTCCAGCTGCTGCTTAGCTGCTGTTTTTAACCTGGCCCAACATCAGGCTGGCACTAGGCCATGATGGCACAGGGCCACTACTTTGCGGGACTGGTGGCCAATGTTGGAGACTTAATTTTTCATCAAAGTTTGAGACATAACTCTGTTCTACAACACTGTGTTAACTTGTTCTTTTAAAAAATACCATGTGAATTTTCTTAAGAAATGGCTTCTTAAAAATAGTCTTCATAAATAATAAATCTTGAAACATGTGCTGTAGAGATTATTTTAGAGAGGAGAAAGATTCAAAAACTGTCTTATCAGGTCAGACATATATTTAGCTCAGTAATTTGGGCTTTGTGGTGGCATCAAGAGGTGCAAAGTTTACGTGGTTCATTAATATGCCTCAGCATCTTTAAAATTGCCACTGCTGTTGAGGTTATGGAGTCTGAGTTGAATTATATAATTATAGGTGTCATCGGACCAAAAAAAAAAAAAGAAAGAAAGGAAAAGAACAAAATCCAGCACTTCTTTGTTTCCTTGCTGATCCTTGTGTGTTTAGGTTTGGTAAATGGTCAGGTCTTCCTATTTTTTATGGAGGAAAAAGTTTTGCCTGATGGACTGAGATACGGTTCTGGATGCTGCACTCATCAGCCGGTCGGCATCCAGGAACTCACACTTGCAAGCTGAGCCCTGAGCTTTAGGCTGCTTCTGTGATTTGAGAAACTTGACGGTCTGCTGCACTCAAAATGGAAATTAGGGTTTGTTTGTGAGTGATTTGGGGAAGAAGTAAAAAGTGTCACAGTGTGAAATGGAAGTGACGTCAGTAGGGAGGTTAGTACTTACCTGGTACATAGAAAGCTGAGCGTGTTAGGGCTGGTTTTGTGGTGCACTTGAGATGACACTGTGGCTGCCTGGAGAAACAGATGGCTAGTCCCATAATCTCCAGGAGGTAAGTGTAAGGCTAGTGTTAGTGCACTGCTGACCTAACTCACCTTCCTGAGGCAGCAAAGCAAGGATCTAAAGTCAGAATGAGCTCTTTATTTTTCAGGGAGTCAAGGATGAATTCTAGTGAATTCACTTTTGTGGAAAGAAGAGAGTTCAAGTGGAATGGCTCCGTGGGGAGTGCATTGCTGGGGGCTTGAGAAATTATAGTACATTTGTTGAGTTTCAGTTTTCCTTTCCTCTTCTTGAGGCAGGTTTGCTCATGTTGCTCAGGTTGGCCTTGAACTTGTGGCCTCATGCCTTTGCCTGCACACTGTGGCATGACAGACATGCATTGCCAGTTAGGATGGTTTCTGTAGATGGAAGGTTATCTTGAGTGTGGCTTTGAGAGGGAACAGTTATCGCATCAAGGGTTGTTTGCAGAGGGCTTTTAAAAATGAAGTTTAATATGATTTACAGAAAATTACAGCCTATTGCATGGTAGTTGATAAGTGACTTGTTTGGATTCTTAATTTAATTCAGATTTATTAGGGGCGTCATGTAGTGTCAGCCCTGCCTTCAGAAGCCTGGTGAAGTTAGAGCAGTGGTCCTCTGTCCTTGGGGCAGAACGTTTGAGTGATGTTCCTCCTTGAAACTTGTTAGAGCAGTTCCCCTGCAGTTTCCATGGCTCACTCTTAGCAGTGCGTTCAAGAGGCGTTCTGTTTAAGCGGCTTCATAAATAGGGAACTCCAAAAGCCTGGGTAATATTACAGTTTTGTTTCAGTAAGGGTGTTTTCAATGGAAGAAAGAAAAAAATAAACCTATTCATTTAACAATAAAAAATTTTTCAGGTGGATTTAAAAACTATTTTATCAGGTTTTAGTTTCATTGAAGGTTTTCATGTTCTTCATAAAATACCTTTTCTTTTTCAGGTAAAGATTAACCCCAAAGCCTCGCGTCTGTGGGGCTGGGCTAGTTCTCTCCCATTGGCTTCTTTATTCGCTTTACTATAAACACTTTTATTTTCATAGTTCATCATTTTAGGAGCTTTAGGAAGCTGGTGACAGCTAGTAAGTGACTGAATGTCTTTACATTTTAGTGCTAATTAGGTCTGGATTTGTGTTAGTAACTTATAGCTTAGCAGTGGCTTGCCTTTGATTTAGAAATCATGAAACTGTGGGGTTTTATGCCCATCTAAAGAAATCTATTTTAATGTTTTTGCCTTCTCTCAGATTTTTTTTTTATTTTACGTGTATGAATGTTTTGCATGCACAGTATCTGTACCACATGTTTAGCTGCTGTCCATGGAGGCCAGAAGAGAGTGTTGCATCCCCCTGGGACTGCAGTACTAGACAGCTGTGAGCTGCCCTTTGAGTTCTGGGAAGTGAACCCAGGTCTTTTGCAGGAGCAGCCAGTGCTATTAACTGCTGAGCTATCATTCCAGACCACTGAAGTTTATATTTTGGCACAAACATATGATTTGTATTTTCTAACCCACTTCCTGTGTGTGTGTCTGTGTGTGTATGTACGTGTCTTTATGTCATCTTGGGGGGAGGCTAGGTGGTAGTGATGGGTAAGTTCAGATAAGCATAAAACAGTCAAACAACTCTGGTCAGTTATAGAGGGTCTTCCCCTGCTTTCGGGCATTTCTGCTTTATTGGACTGGTTTTTAATGTTTTTATATACATTCTTATTTAGAGTTGGGAATGATGGCTCATACTTGTAACCCCAGCATTCAGGAACCCAAGGGAGGCAGATTTTGGTGAGTTCTATCCCAGCCCTCCTGGGCCTACAGAGTGAGATTCTGTCTAAAACAATGACACACAGACAGAACCCAAGAACCTGAAGGTAGTTTTCATTTTTGCAGCCCCCTTCAGATTCCTTACCCACAGCAGGGAACACCTTCTCATTCAGACTGTGTGCATGAAAGCCCCACATACCTCAGTCTGTCTTACGTGGCTGTGTGACAGTCTGTCTTACGTGGCTGTGTGACAGTCTGTCTTACGTGGCTGTGTGACAGTCTGTCTTACGGCTGCTCCAGCAGTACCTGCTGCATGTCTACAGGCTCATTGCATAAGTTGCTATTTGCCCTTTCTTCCTTCCTTCCCCCACCCCCTTTTCTTTGTACAGGAAGGGTTTCTCTGTTTAACATCTCTGGTTGGCCTGGAACTTGAACTTACATGTACCGGCCTGCCTCTGCCTCCGGGTGCTGGATTCAAGGTGTGCGCCACCACCGCCCGGCTATGGCTCTGCCACCTGTTTGCCATTTGCCTTTTAATCCCTTACAGTTGTGGGACAAGCCCTTGCAGCTTGCCCTTTTAACAAGAGATTTGAGTTTTGAACCCAGCTCTTTCAAGAAGCAGTACCGAGCACATCTAAAACAGCTTTAAAGAGTTGTTTAAAATATGTTTCACTCTGTAGTCCAGGCTGGCCTCAAACTCAGTTTTCTTGCCTCAGCTTCCTGAGTACTAGGATTCCAGGTCTGTCCTGCTCCTCTGCCTGGCAGTCATTCTGTGCTCTAGCGTGTACCTTTGCTGCCTTTTAGAAATCCCAGTAGTACATAATCTTAGAATCTAAGTTTCTGCTTAGATTGAAGAATAATCTGTCCAGTGAAGGTAAGCAGTTGTTAGAGATCAGCTGAACTTGAGACCTTGGTGTTGGAGTTCATTTCTAATGTGGAAGCAGTCAGAGACGAGTGACAGTTTCTTATGAGAAATCAGTGCGCCTCATCTTATCTCAGATTGCAGATTCCTCTGCGTCTCTGATGAGGGGAGCGTCGGTTAGCTCATCAAATGGACTGAAGGGCAGGGTGCTCACACATGTAACAGTATTCTGCCACATGTGGTTCCGAGGCCATTTGAGTTTGCCATTGTACAAAAGATGAAAGATGAATCTGGTAGTTGGGAAAAAGTACTGGTGAATTTTAAATCCAGGACAGGCAGCTGTTAGTGTCGGTCAGTGTGCATGTAGTAGATGCTGGAATGTCAATTGAATGAATGGCAGGCGATATGCCAGTCCTGTAGTGTGCGTGAAACCTTCCTTGTTGGGGGAAAAAACTCTCCAGATTCTTACTTCTGTTCAGTTTTCTGAGTGTGTTGCCATGACTCAGTCATTTACTGTATTTTCAGTAAGAATATGAATATTGGATAGATGGTTATGTTTAAGCACTGGGCTGTTGTATAAAGTTTCTCTTTTGTGTGCTTGGAGAGGCCTTTTCTTTTAGCACCTGACCTAAAAGCTATTTTGAAAGCAATTCATTTATTGGATGGTTACACTGTCAAGTAGGAAACCTGGCACATTCCCATGCAGAACAGCGTTTGTGGGTTGCCCAGGAAAATTCTTAGTATTATAAATACCTTTGTGGAATTAAGAGATACTTCACTTTTTAAAAAAACGTGGTCAGTACCCAGGTAGGATGAAACAGGAGAGCTGAGTTTTAGGACAGCCACCTAGTGCAACCAAGTTCCTCATACCCCTCAAAGAAAAGCCAAACAAAATTTGGAAAACTAAAGCTAATTTTCGACAACCCCCTCACGGATGACTTGCAAAAGCACACCTGACTTTAAAGCATCCATGAGATCTTATACATTTTGGAAATTAATAGTTAATAGGAATAGCTTCTTAAACTCCTCTAAAAAATACTAACGACTTTCCTATGAGACTTTTTTATTTTAAAGACTTACTTTTGCAGAAAAATAGGACTCACCAAAGGAGTTTTAGTTTTTTGAGCAAGAATTTAACAAGATGGGTGTACTCCCAATCCTTGGCTCATAAAACGGTTGGATATCCAGAAATGGAGTGATCACCAATTCCATTTGCCCCGTCTTGGTTGTGCCCCTTTCCTGGACTTTTTTTGCTTTAGCAAGTGCTTTTTCAATTCTTCTGGGTGTTTTTATATGTCCTTGTCTTGGAAAGCTGTGGTAATAGAACCCAGGCTCCCGTTTCCACATTCTTTTCTAACTGTATTATGTTAATGCATTATCCCCTTGTATGATCTGCTAATGGTTTTTCTGAGCTATTTTATACCACAAAGCTCTTTATACCTAGAGTTTCTGGGTATTTGTGTGTATACATGATTTTGTAAGAGCAGACCTCATGATGTGCATGAGTGTGTCAGTCAATTATAATCTAAACAAGTGGAGATCAGCTATTAGATTCTGGAAGTATCGTAGCCAGTAGGATGCTGTCTGTTCCCACCCTTTTTGGAATCTTCAGTGGCTTCCCTTTGCTCATAGGACCAAACTCATTCATAGCTATACAAGTTGCACTCCTGACCCTTACCAGGCCCACTCCTGACCCTCAGCTGCCTCCTGCATAAATGTTTCTCTGTCCTTCAGCATGCTCAAGCTGCCCCGCCACCTAGGATGCCTGCCCTTCAGCATGTTCAAGCTGCCCCGCCACCTAGGATGCCCTTCTTTGCATAGTTTGTGCCTTGTTTGAAATCTGGCAAAAACAGTTTCTTTCCTTTGTAACCTTAATCACTGATGTTTGTGGTCCCTTCCCTCCCCATTCCCTCTGTTAGATCATAAGATCTGTTCATGCAGAAAAGTATGTATGTTATGTTCAGGTGTATGTGTGTGTTTCTATCTCTGCCTTCTAGGACAACTGCACATATTTGGATCTCAGTAAAAGTTTGTTGGTTCAATGAAAGAAAAGTGTTTTGTTCTAGAACTATTTTTCTAGCTCTCCAGAAGGAGGCACTGCTCCGTCTTTCCTTAACACACACCTGTCACATAAAGAAATGACAGTGGAAAAATATTTCCTTGTTTTCTGTTTCTTGTCACTTGGAGCTAATCCGAAATTCCCCAGAAGGTGTATTTGCATTTCCCGCTGTTACTTTCTTAGAGTATGAGATCTCCATACTCCATGCATATAGTAAGTACCTTATCAAGGCTAGGTGCCTTGGAATGTGGGTTTGTATTATATGGGCTGAGAAGTTGGCACATTTGGAAAAAGCAAACAGCCCTATGTTTACAGTCATAGGTTGCCAGAGAAGAGGAGGTATGTTGGAAGGGCAGGGATCTTATTTTACCCAACCTGCAGGGACCACTTTGTTTCTCTTTCCCTGACTCTCTGAATTGGTTAGAGTAGACACTGGCTTCCAGTAGTGGCAGTGGCAGGGGCAGTGCGGGCCAGTTCAAGTCTGCACGGAGCAGTGTTTCCCGTCTTCCTCTGCCTTCTTGCCTAGACTTTGAGCTTTCCCTTTTCAGTCCCCCAATCGTTTTAATCTTTCCTCCCTCATTAATCAAACAGAGAACTAGCAGGCTAGAGTGATGGATGTAAGAAACACTAGCCAAATATGCTTTGTATAAAGTCTTTCTGGCCTACTAGAAGTAGTCTTGGAGAAAATAAACTTTTTCCCAGAGTCATATTGAAGGTCAGGATTGGGGATTTGAGGTTTGTATTGAATTATCCACCTTCGGAGTGCCAGTGCTGTGTTACAAGCATGGTTTCTATTTTCGGCATTTTATTCTGTTTGAGATGCCCAGTTCCTTATATGCAGCAGCACCCAGCCAGTCTGCAGTGGACATGGATTCCCAGGAGTCCCAAGTGTCAGGTGGAATTGACTCCAAGTGTTGTGAAGTTTATCATCTTACAGGTTCTTGAATAGTGTTCTGGATTAGCTGTGATAGCCATCTTTATACAGAGCAGTGGTTATACGACCCATCCAGGATGTAGTACCTTCTTGCTCCTTGGAGCTAATACTATGTTTTGTTCCTTGCTAGACTCATACCAAAAAAAAAAAAAAGTAGTTTTGGTTACATTGATGACATTATGAATTTGGCTTGAAAAAAGTCTTATTTCTGCTTTCTTCAGAGCCGTATTTTCAGGAGGAATCCTGACAGCAGGGTCTGGAGGAGTGGCTTCAGCGATCTCCGTATAACGGAAGCCTTGGTGCTCTCGGTGTCACAGGAAAGTGGCTCTGGCAGTAGGTTGTGAGCAGCTCTGCTGATGGAGGGGCAGTGCTCTGGTCACTCTCTGGCGATTAGATTACAGCCTAAAGGTCTGCCAAACTCGCAAAACAGGCCTAGTACTTCCTTCCCCCTTGTTTTTAGCAAACATCTTTGTTGTCAGGGGAGAAAAGATTACGTGGGTCTTTCTAGGTAACATCCCAGGTCTCAGCTTCTGGGCTTCCACCATTAACTTCTCATTAGTGAATTGCCATGCCTTCAACTTTCTGCTCCACAGGAAGGTTTATTTGTGGCATTTGCAGCTTTTATATGTGGTCTGGTTGCAAGTCAAAAGCTTAGGAAGTCTATATAACTTGCCATAATTTTAGCACTTTTTACTGTTTTGATGATCTGATTTACACAAGTACCATATAAAAATCCACCTCTGCTCTACTGTTGCTGGAACATTGACTGAGCTTTGCTTTTTATGACCAAGTTATGGGATGAGTAATTACTCTCTAGAGTGAATGGCTCAAAATGAAATAACTGTATGCTTAAGGTGTGATGTGACACCAGATGTATTTAGGCCTCAGAGGTATGTAATTATCTCACCATACTCACACATACACACAAGCACATTTATGCTTATGGCAAGAGTTTTATTTGCAAAAGAAAACCCGCTTTCTTATAAGTGAAAGAACAGTCCATTATTTTTGAGGGATTCAGAAATGGTTTTGTTTTACAGGCACCATCTCAATCCCCTGCATTTCTTTAGGGCATAATTTAAAGCATCCATTACTGGATTCTGAGCAAACAGGTATACTCTGGATTTTAGATAGTAAGGGTAGTTTAGGAATTTTCTCCAAGCACCATGCCTCCCATTTTCTCAGCTGCTTTGTACCCTAACTTTTATGTGCCCCATTCTTAGACTCTGCTTTGATGATCAGTTCTGCTCATTAAAGGTAATGCCTGTGTTTTGGCTTTCAACTGCAAGTAAAATCTTCTGTTAGGCTGCTTAGATTTTAGCTTGTATGTATCCTGTCTGGTCTCATAGATCATGAAGAGTTAAAGATACCAGTACTTGAAGCTTATTTGTCCCTCCTCCTTTTAATTCAGTATTAAGGTAGTACTTGAATCACATGAAAAATGTCTTTTTTTTTTTAAAGTAAAAATTTCTGTTGGCTCCTTAGGTGAATTCACTGTGTTGCTATTGAATGCTCTAACTTGCTCATGGGGCCAACTTCCCTGCCAGAGGACCAGATACTTGTCTTGGAGATTTAGGTTGGCGGTTAGGACCTAACTAGCTCCCTTTTCACAAGCCCAGGAGATGAGAATTCCTTACCTAGGGAGCCTAGAGACCTGTGGCGGCTGCTCAAACCTCCCCTGGGCTAGAAAAAAAGCAAGCAGAGGTGGGGTTTGGCTTTGGGACTTGAAGTGAAATAGCAGTGATGGTGGCTTACTTGTTTACAATGTGATCCTCCGGAGAGGGTTAGGTGACACTGATTTTGGCGCTTTTTCTTTTCAAAACAGTCTGGAAACATAATCATGTATTCTTAAAACTATAATTCACAAATATATGTAGAAAAAGTAGTAAGTTGTTACCACTGTGCCAGTTATCAAAGCAGTCAAGAAAGAGGCATGAATTTCTGTGGTATCTATAGCAACTAGCCATGTGCCACTGTTTGAGCATTGACATGTAAAGTCACTAGCCATGTGCCACTATAGAACATTGACATGTGGCAGGCTCCATTTCAGATAGTACATGTAAGTGTTAGATTTTGGAGACTTAATACAATAAAAAAATTAAATATATTATGACTAATTAATTGAAATAATATTTTGTATTATTTCACGTTTTACACTTTAAGATATGGATGGCTAATAGAAAATTAGAATTACATATGTAGGTCATGTTTTATATTTATGTGGGCTTTTTTTGTCTGATAAACACATTATTTGTCGTGATTTACTTATGTATTTGCTGTTGACTTTTTAACAACTAAATACCCTATAAGTGATTCTTTAAACTTGGGTCCAAGACACTGAGTCTTTATTTTACTTGCTTTCAAGTTGAGACAACTTTTTCAATCTTAAATTTCTAAGATAGATGAACTCTGTGAAGGGTGATCACTAAGTGTTTTCTAGTAATAGAGGTTTAATTGCTCTCTATTTTCATAAAGCGTTCAGTGAGTTGGTATCTAAAGGTGATATTTTTATTTCTCAGTAGAATACACAGTAAGTGTTGAAATTATATTTAAAACCCATTCCTTCAAAACATGTTGGAATTTATGATAATTAAAGGAAGCAGTCTTTAAGCCATCTTGCCTGCTTCCCTCCTTTGCCTCTGTCCCCTCCTCCCGTCTTCCTTTTTCTCCTCCCTCTTCCCCTCCCCCCTTTCTCTTTGTTTGAAAACAGATAAGTAGATTTTCCCTGAATTTAAAAGTACATCTTGGCATCCAATTAAACACAGAGGGAGACAGAACAGCAGGTGATTTCTTCTGTGGTTCTCATTGTGGCCCCAGATCAGTAGGTTCTTCATCACCTGGGATGTGCTGTATGAGCACGGACTGGGAAGGTGGGGCCTCCCGGAGGATCTAACACCTCTGGATTTTAATGTCTTACAGGTAATTTGAGTGCTAACACCACCATTGGCCCAGTATACACTGTTCAGAGTCCACATGGAGAAAGAGAACCTGAATCTTCTATGCAGATTTTAAAACCGGGAATTTGGTGAATTCGGTTGATCACACAAATGTTGGAGGAACTGAGAAGGCAAAGTAAAATAGCCGACCTCCTAAAGAGTCACAGCAGGGTGATCACATGACCTAAGAGGTAGCATTGTGGGAGTTTAAGAGCTGAGGAGATTGGAGTGTCCTGGTATGGACTGGTAAAGGCTGGAGACTTTTCTGGAAACTCTGCCTGAAGTAGAGAAATTTAAAAAACATCCTGACATCTCTCCTTTTTCTTCAACTCTCCACCAGTTCCTCTTATAAACTGAACGTGGGAAGGGCCAGGTGACCCAGGAGTCGGAGGACTGGTGTGTGTACCTTGGTAGTGATCAGCAGTCTTGAGATGCAGGGTCAGAGAGACCAAGCTCTGTGGATAAACAAGTTTAGAAGTGGCACACCTAGTTATTACACTTTAAAATGAAGCAATAGTTTAATAAAAGATTTAGGAGGTGTTTTAATATAAAAAAATCTTGGAATATAATACCTTTGATGGAATACATGCATTTTTATGAAAACTAAAATGTCTTTTTGAAATAACTACTGCAGTCAGGGAACTCTTTTCAGGGACTTGTGACTATGGGAGGAGTCATCTTATATTTTTGAAGGACTTGATCCTTCCTCCAGGCGAGGGGTTCCCAAGCTGCCCCTGACTGTTAGTACCATACTGTGGCCAATTCAGGAAGCACTGCAGTCGCCCATTAACATCTTTCTGTCATCTTGTTGCTTCAGGAGTTTGCAGAGTAAGACCTGTTAGTGTTTACAGCTCACTTTCCAGGTGCCAGCCATTAATCAGAAGAACTTTTGAGGTACATTTTATTATAATCCTCTCCAAAGATGTGTTAGTGGTGTCCAGCCTACACATAAAAGAAGAGCCTGGTGTTTTGAGCAGAAAGGGATGTAATGTAAAGAATTAGTTATAGTGTATTTGGAGGGACTTGCGGGTGGGAAAAGAGATGAGAGGTTAATGTTGGCTCAGCACATAGATTTAAAGTGTGTTGATGTGTGTGAATGCATTGCATGGGTAAATTGGTTTTTTTTTTGGGAGATAGGGCTTCTCTGCTTAGTCTTGGCTGTCCTGGAACTCACCCTGTAGGCCTGGCTGGTCTCTGCCTCCTTAGAGCTGGGGTTAATGGTGTGCCACCGCCTGGTGCATAGGTGATTCTTGAGCACAAGAGGAGATGTTACCAATATCCTGCACTGTGGATTTGGTGGAAGTCTCAGCTCCAGCTGCTCAGAAACCACCACAGATGATGCTGAATGATGTTGGGGCCATCTTCAGTAGTTTGCTGCAGTGGTTGTGGGTACCACTTAAAACAGGAATTGAAGGTGTGTGTCGTGCCTTCTCCCCTTCCAGTCTTACAGTTTCTTGTCACTGTAGCCATGCACAGAGCCAAAGTGGTAGACACAATTGTCTGGGGAGTTTGGAATGTGCAGTTGATGGAGTTTCAGTCCAAGTATCACTTTTATCAATATACACGTGGAAACTGAGGCCTGGGGAGAAGTTATGCAGTTATAAAGTCAGGCAGTTACTTGATGGCAGAATTGGAATGTGGGTTCAGGCACTATGGTTTCAGAGTCTTCACCCTTAGCTTCTTGTTGTGCGTCTAGATCTCCTAATTGGATTTTTTTTTATTGCTGAGCATGTAAATGAGTGACTGTTTCTAGTGATTTTTGCCTATTTAACACTTAATTTTCTTTTGATTTCTCTGGCACAGTTCTCTTTAGGTCTTCACTGATTGTGTTTTAGCTTCTCTCTCTCCTCCATCATGCCCCGGTTTTTAAGGCTTCCCAGCCTGACCACTGGAGTGCTGCGCTTGCCCATCTTCCTTTCTTCTTGCGGACCCTTGCTTTTCCTTTTCCTTCTTTTGTTACAATACTGCTGTCTCTCAGATTGAATTGTAATTTAGATATGATGCTTTTTAACATTCTTTTTTTATTAAACACTAATAAAAGCACCAGGTATACATTCTTGTGCCCTTTTCCCATCGTATAGATGGTATAGTCTCTGAGAAATCAGTGGATTCTCCTTGGTCAAGGAAGGAAAGAGGAAGGAACTGAAGGAGCGGGACTTCCTTTCCAACGCCGACCATCTGCCAGCTCTGAACTGCATGTTTTAAGTGCATCAGATACTCTAGGTGTGACGTTGGTGGTTGCCCTTATTTTAATAATAAAAAATTCTGTGATGATAAGTCATGGCACTGGGGCTAGACCTCCCATCTGACTGACAGGCAGGGCTGTCTTTGGACCCCTGGGGGCAAGTCTCCATCTCATAAAGTTAAAATGAGGGGAGTTGCCAAGATCATCTTAAGACTGGTCTAGCTTTGTGTTTAAAAACCACTTATGAGTGAGTACATGTGATAATTGTCTTTCTGGGTCTGGGTTACCTCAAGCAATATGATGTTTTCTAGCTCCATCCATTTGCCTGCAAATTTCAAATGTCATTATTTTTTTCTGCTGTGTAGTACTCCATTGTGTAAATGTACCACATTTTCCTTATCCATTCTTCGGTCGAGGGGCATTTAGGTTGTTTTCAAGTTCTGGCTATGACAAACAATGCTCCTGTGAACATAGTTGAGCACATGTCCTTGTGGCATGATTGAGCATCCCTTGAATATATACCTAAAAGTGGTTTTTAAACATAAAGCAAAGAAAACCAGCCTACAGATCACAATCCCAGAGAACCTAGACAACAATGAGGACCCTAAGAGAGACACATACATGGATCTAATCTACATGGGAACTAGAAAAAGACAAGGTCTCCTGAGTAAATTGGGAGCATGGGGGCCGTGGTAGAGAGTTGAAGGGCAGGGGAGAGACAAGCAGAGAAAAATGTATAGCTAATAAAATCAATAAAAAAAGACTGTTCCAGCTTTAACTCTGTTTCCCCAAGAAGCAGTTCTCAGTAACTTCCATACTGACAAAGGAAGTTGCCATCCTGCTCTAAGGAATGTTCTGCTTTATTAAGGCCAAGAACACAAAAATAATTGTAAGAAATCATGAACTAGGGCCAAAGACCTTTGAGGTAGTCATGATGATAGATCTTAGAAGTTTCAGGAACACCTTATTACCTTCACACGAGGTTGACCTTTTATTGATGAGCTCAGGATAATAACTTTGAAACAAATCCAGTCTAAACAGAGGGCGACCATTATCCATTACAGCTTCTGCTGAGAGCATTTGCTTCCTCATCATTAAAAATACTCCCTTCATCACATAAAGTTCAGTGGGAGGTTTGCAAGAAGGTAGTGAAGAACATATTAAAAATACAATCTCCTGTGAGATTTTGGTGCCTTTAGAAAACAAATAGCCCTGAAATACGTTGCCATCATGGGATTTTTTTTTTATATATATATATTTTTTAGTATAGTAGCTTCAGACATGCAGTTAGGTGGTTTAAGTGGCTATCAAAACCCTTTCTTGGCATACAGTATTGATCATAAAATATCAAGCAGGTACTTCTAGTTGTGTGTCAGCGGAATGAATAAATTTCCTGGCTCTGTAGGAAGCTTTTTGCCCTCATTTCCTAGTAAGGGTTCTCCAGTCCTTCACACCTAACCTCGTAAAAATGTGAGGTTGAGAGGATACACTGACTTTTACCTTTGATAGTTTTTATTTTTTGTTTTGCTCTGCTTTGCTTGCACTAGAGGAACTTGGAAGGGAGAGTGTCAGCTCCTTGATTTCTGCTACCTTTCTGTGTCTCCCCTCCCCTATTTTTTGTGGTTAATGTCAACCCTTCCGAGATTTCTATGTCCCTCTGCCAGTCTCAGCTTTGAGTTGCTGTAAAGAGGGTTCCTGGAGACAATTATGGCTAAGACAGGTTAATTTTATCCTGCAGCTTTGGAGGTTTCAGTATAAGGTTGGCCATATCTACTGCTTTGGCTGTTTGGTGGGCCTACTAGATGGCAATTGTGAGGCTCCCATGGTTGGGAACACAGCGTATGTCATGTCCCAAAAGACTTAGTTTTAAAAGCTCCAATTCATGTTCAACTTGCCCCGTGACTTTGATCTTGTGCAGGAATGCATGGTAGAGGAGACTCATCTAAAGTCAGATTTAAAAAAAAGAGCAAGATGATCAAAAAAGAACAGGGTCCCACAGTCCTCAAGAACATCCTGACAGTGACCCGAGGACTTAGCAGTGGCCTCTGGCTCGTAAAGGTTCTTCTCAGGTATGCCACCCTAGGAAGCAGGCTCTAACATGTAGATCTGTGGGGCACTTACTGAAGCAATAGCAGCCTCTAAGGGATGCTCTCTTCTCATGCTTCACTTCAAATCTGACTGCCTTCCTGATTGCTTGTCTTTTCTAAGTCTGCTTAGGTCTGACGGTCGTTTCAGGCCATTTTTAGACAATCTTCCTTCAAAGAAGGGATCTACATCACAACAGAGTACACACACACATGCGTGCGTGTTACTGTAAATAAAAAAGCTTCATACATAAGAAGAGACTTAATCCTTAAAGCATGCCTTGCTTGCTGATATTCTTAATAATACTTGCTCAGTTCCATTACAAAATGCTTTCTGTGACTGACAGCATTGAATTTTTTTTTTTTGACCCATGAATGAATCATGACTGAATCACTATTTGCAAACACTGCTCTTAAGGCCAGTGTGTAGTTTTATAGATACCTTAGGTTATGGGGAGTTGCCTGCCTACTTCTTCAGAGACCATAAATATTTGAGGCAAATAAATAATTGCAATGTAAAAGAAGGAATGAAATGATCTTTGCTTCTCCCTGCATTAGGAAGTCAGACTTTCCTTGGATTGTATTCTTGTCTAGGTCACTGTTAGTCTAGGCGCTATCTGGATGATCCTCCTGCAAGTTATGTTTTTACCTTTTTTTTTTTGTGTGAGAAAGATCTGTCCAAATGGAATTACTAATAATTTTAAAAGATGATTCAGTAAAATTAGTGTTCTCGGGTGCAAAGTAAATACATTTTCCGTATATATTCCCCCTCATGAATGCTAAATGTTTCAGATCAGCAGCTCTATTTCAGTGAAACTTCAGGAAATACTATTTATTATGCTATAGATATTTATAACTGAGCCAAATGATTTAATGGTTAATTGGCTTGTAGAAGTTCGGAAGGACACATACATATCAAGATAGATCCCAAAATACTCTGGGCCAGGCATAATGGTTGCACACCTGTAGCCACAGGAATTGTCAGGGTGAGGCACGTGATCATGAGTTAGAAGCCATCCCGGAATACATAGCGCCTGCCATAGAAAACCAGACAAGGAAAAGCAGAAGAAAAGAAAACAAAACAACTACACTACTAATATGAGTGGTGCTAGTAATTTAAGCCATTCCTGAGGGATTCTAAAAAATATTTAAATAGTATTAAAAAGGCAAAGATTCCTTTAAGATTTTACTATTAACTATAGTGACTAGGACTTTGGAATAGCCTGTACAGCATAGTTTCTGTTTCTGAAAATACAAAGGCAAGTGTCCCTTTTAGATTAGAAGGTAATGTAATTATCACAGTTGCAGTTGGCATCTTACGCATTTCCATTTTTTAGTTTCAGTTTGTATGAGTCATGAATTTTAAAATTTGTGGTGCGAGGGTCAAATCTGGCCCACTGCCAGTTTTTTTTGTATAGCCTGAAAGCTAAGACTGGCTCTTACATTGTTTTTAAAAGTGGCTGGAAAAATGATTGTAGAATACTACTATTTTGTGATGTGTGAAACTCCTAAGAAATACAAAGTTTGAAGCCAATAGTAAGGTGTGTTAGAGCATACCCCATTCATTAGTTTAACAAAACACTGAATGGATTATGAACAGTAGAACTCTGTTTCTCCATCTTGGAGGCCAGGAAGGACTTCCTTGGAAGTTTCAGGGTCAGTGTACCTACCTGCAGGTTTGGATCCTGTTGGGGGTGGGACGTTTCTAGCAGATGGTGTCTCCTTGTAAACTCACATGGATGCAGATGTGGTGAGGGATATTTCTTGTGCCTTCTTGATAAAGGGTGCTAAACCCTACTTGTGTGGAACTGTACTCTGGAAGCCCTCAATCTCCTGACACCATCACTGTGGTGACTAGGTTTAAACATGAATTTGGGGGTCACATAGAATTCAGGTTACAGCAGTTTACAAATAATGTGTGACTGCTTTCTTGTCAGTATAGTTGAGTAGTTAGTTTATGGAGACTTCATTGTCTGTAAAATCTTAAATACTTAACTTTTGTACCCTACACAGAAAACTTTGCCAACCCGTGGCCTATACAGTTTTTAAGTATGTATAAAAGTTTTAATGTAAAATGTCATGGTTACAAAGCTAGATTGTTGTTGGGTTTTTTTTTTTTGTTTTGTTTTGTTTTTCAATCTTAATCTTCGGGGCCCACCACCCAGTTCCCAAGTAAATACATGGAAGCTCATTCTTACTTATAAATGCCCGGCCTTAGTTTGGCTTGTTTCTAGCCATCTTTTCTTAATTTACATTATCTCTTTTATCTTTTGCCTCTGGGTTTTTACCTTTTTCTATTTCTGTATATCTTTCTTTACTTCTTATTCTGTGTCTGGCTGTGTGGCTGAACCGTGATGTCCTCCTCTCCTCTTTTTCTTGCTCCTTGATCTTTTCTTCTCAGATTTCTCCTCTTACTTATTCTCTCTGCCTGCCAGCCCGCCTATCCTTTCTCTTGCCTAGCTATTGGCTGTTCAACTCTTTATTAGACCAAGCAGGCTCTTTAAATAGGCAAAGTAACATAGCTTCACAATGCAGCATAAAAGAATGTAACACATCTCTGCATCATTTAAACAAATGTTCCACATCTTTAATTAATATCCTATAATGCTAGATAATAAATATAATTTGGAAGTTAAAAACATGAAATTTGCTTCTGTCCTTTATAGTTTGTAGCCCAGCTTCTTGGAGGAAGAGTGAGTAACTTACTGAACTTTGAAAAATGTTTAGGAATGGTATAGTTTCTGTAATGAGTAGACATTCTAAGGATTTTTCAGATTTGACAGTTTTTCTTCTTTTTCTATGTAGTCTGTCTCCACATTGTGTGCTTTTATTTTAATCCATCCAGTGAATACTTGCTTTCGTGGGAAACAGTGTCATCATGTCCTCTTCTACTTGGTGGGAAACAGTGTGATCATGTCCTCTTCTGCTACTTAGGAAACAGTGTGATCATGTCTTCTTCTGCTACTTAGTGGTTTGCAGTCCCTACATTTGTCTACTGCGCTCATCCCTGAAAGGCTGGAGTTGGTTCCCTTTGCTAATTTGCCAGAGTATATGCAGCTAGCATGGGGATGGATGGCATCCAGAAGTGTTCTGTTACCTCTCCACATTGTCAGTAAGCTTAGCTTAGCTATTGTGTCTACCCAATATCTTAGTTCCTCTTCTATACAGTACCCCAGCCCTCAAACCTGCCTTGTTTCGTTCATTCGTTCCATCCATCCATCCATCCATCCATCCATCCATCCATCCATCCATCATCTTATCTTTGGTGTTCTTCAAATCTTATAAAGAAACCAAATAAGTAGAGAATTTAGAAAAGTAAAGATTGAACATATGGTACTTACATGTTGAAGGTTTTCTTTTAATTACTGAAGAGGACTCAGAATCATCTCAGACAACCTACTATGTTATTTGTAGAAGTCAGAAAGTTCGGCTGTGTGCTTTTCCAGTTTATAGCACATTTTAAAGCATAGTAAAGGTAAAGGAGAAGGAACCAGTAGCTGAGTGGGGCTTGATTAAGTGACAGCCTGAGAATGGAAAATATTAAAAAATGAGAAAAAAAATTAAGGCTCATTGAGAGCTATTTGAGGCCACTTGGTATGGGGCCAGAACCCCAAATATGTCACTGTCCCCTGAGGAGTCACTGCTACTGCTGCCTGTGATTACTGAACTCTGTGGAAATCACTCAGTCGCTGCTTTCTAAGAATCATGTTTGCTCCTCACAACCATTCCATGACAACAGAGGAAGTGTGCTGGTATTTATTTACTTAATTTATCTCCTCAGTGTTTTATGGCACTGTCGAGGGCTGTACCTGGGCTTTAGAAATCCCCTACCTTTGAAGCAGGGTCTCATTAGGTGGTCCAGTTTGGCCTTAGACCTGAGAGTGCTTCAGCTTCCTAGAGTAGCTAGGATGACAGGCATGCGCATAGTGCTTGACACGGGAATGTCTTTTGGTGGTGTTGAGAAAAGTAAGACCTATATTTTCCCAAGGTTGATCACTCAGCCGTGAGTTAGGTTTGAGTCCCAAATTCTAGTCTGTATTATTTATTTATTTGGTATCTCAAGCCCGTTCAAAAGAACAGGTGGAGACAGAAACTATGTGGTGTAGTTGGTGGACTGTCGAGATTCAGGTCCCAGTGAGAGATTTTGTCCCCACACTGATAACATGTAAAGCTGTTTGTACCAACACCACAGGCCTGTTGTGAAGTCAGTGAGATACTGTCTGTCTCTTTGTGTCTCATGAGAAGAGCTTATGAAATATAATGCTGAGTCACTCATAACAGACATACCGACGATTTTCCATATTTTAAGAAAATAATCAGTTGCAGAAATTGAACTCGGATTCGCACAGCAAGCACCTTTACCTACCAAGATGCCTAGCCAGTCTGGAATTTTCAGTCTTAGAAACTATTGTCATTAAATAAAGAATCATTGCTCATTTCAATCTTAGTGTCTGCCCTGCTCTTCTGACAGTTTTGAGGGCAGACAGTGTGGTGTTTAGTTTTCATTCATGTGTACTAGAAGAGGTATAAAATGGGACATACTAAAGTCCCATCAGTCACAGTAATCACAGACTGTCATTTGAGTAAACAGACGTACAGGGGTGTTCAACTTCAAAGATACCTTTGTAAGACACTTAATAGTATTCTGAGAGCCTCTCTAAGTAATAAATTTAAAAACTCCAAACTTGCACTCAAGTCACCTAAACCTGAGTCACTGAATATTCAAGTCTGGCCAATGATGCAGAATACACTTATTTATTGTAAAGTAAATCAATCTTTAGTCATATAAAATGGTGGCTAACACATGATGCTCACCTCCTGGAACATACAAGGGTCTATTTAACTCTGACCCAGTGTTCGAATTAGCTAATTCTGCAATAGTAACTTGACTTCCACTTACCAGTGCTCAAAGATAAGTTTGATTGAATTAAATCCTATGCAAGTAAGTTCTCCCAGAGAATGAGGTACTTAGCTCACCAAGATACAGCATTTGCTATTAAAGTTACTGGTCTTCATGTCTGAGAAGGAGAGGCAGAAATACATAATCTATACCCAATACCGATGAGGTGATGACATATCATTAAAAACTCCAATGAATATGTGCTGAAATATGTCTTCAAAGGCATCACAGATAGTGCTGTTTATTGAATAACATACATGTAGACCTTTCACCATTGTGTAAAATCCTGCTGCTTTGCACACATGTGTCAATTCACATTCAGCCAGCCTACTAGGTGTCATACTACCATCACAGTAGTGACAAGCTAAGCTTAAGTTAATTACCAAAGTTCACACAGTCCCTTAGGGTCAGGGCAGAAATACACTTGAAGACACACTCGTTGGCTTCTCTCTCTTGCCAGGTTTCCAGCCGAGAGAGCTGACTGCCTTGCATCTCGGTCAGGCAGCATGATCCAAGGGGGGCCTTGTGATGACATCCCGGACTGGAGGCCTTCCTTGATAGAGCTGGCTGGCAGTAAGAGCAAGTCATCCATTGCTACACAAGGCAAACTGATTTTCTGCAGGACTCCTGCTGAACCAAAGCCTAATCTTTTAAAAAAGAATTTGTTTATACATGGAGGAGCTAAACATAGAAGAGAACCAAAGAATAGAACTGAGTCCTGCACATTGTCCTCTGAGATGGACATCCCTCTACTCCCCATGACTGATGCCCGCATCCACAATAAATACAATAAAAGTCAAATTTCTTAGGTAAAGATTGACAGACACTCCTCCCCTAAGTAAGTACTGGAAAATGGAGGCTGTAGATGAGTGGTTCTCAACCCCTCTAACGCTGGGACCCTTGGATACAGTTTCTCATGTGCTCACCCCATGCTGCTTCATAACTGTAATTTGCTACTGTTATGAATCATAATGTAAATTCCTGTGTTTTCCTATGGTCTTCGGTGACCCCATGAAAGGGTTGCTTGATCTCTAAAGGGGTCAAGACCCACAGGTTGAGAAACCACTGCTATAGATAAACCAGATAAGGAAACCCCAACTTAAAACTTAAGTGAATTCTGGGATAACTTCTAAGGCCCAAGGTGAGCTCCAATCATGTGCATATATTTTCCAAGTCTCGATTGTCGAGCCTGCACTGTATGGAGCAGCTTGTCTGAGATGGTCTTGGAGTTGCAATGGAACTTTCATTCTTGTGGAAGGTTTCAAAGGACACACAACTTTCAGTTCTTCTCTATGGCTGGAACATGTCCAGTCTAGTACTTGTGAACTCCTCCTGTGTCTGAAAGTCTTATTAAACTATTAGAAGTAAAGAAATCATATTATAGACAAGATATTAGGAAAAATTACCGTTCTATACCATTGTCTGGGCATAGACGACTAATGTTTTTCTTGTTTTATTTTCCTGTGTTTTAAAGGGTTTCATTATCTGTTCATTTTTGTCTTGCTGTTGATTTAGAACTACATTAACATTTTTCATATGTTATACATGCTACAATGATTTAATGACTAATAAACTGCTGGTTTATCGGATTTTATTTGACCGTTGTCTTGCTTTCACCCTTTAGCTGGCTTTCAAGTTTCTTCTTTCCTGCAGGGTTCATCCCGTTAGACCCTCCCTTCACTGTGCCGGGCTTGTCTTGTTTGCTCTTAGGTTTCTGGGGGGAAATGGGGCTAAAGGGCATGTTGGATACATTTATGGCACCCTGCTGCCTGGTAGTTTCTATACTATCACACTGGATAGTTTCATAATTTTGCCACATTAATAGCAAAATAAGTTATTGGGAGAATATAGGGGGCTATTCAGAAGCTAGAACATTTTCCTACCTGTTTGCATATTTTTCATGTTTTCTGTTTTGTGGATTTTGTTTTTACTCTCCTTCCCACTGGTGGGTAAAAGTTTGTAGTGGGTCACAGTGCTGCTGAGGGTCACAGTGAGGACCACGGTGCTCCTGGGGGCCATGGTGGTGCTGAACAAGAGCTCTGCAGACATCTGCTCCGCTCTCAGGGGTGTCACCTTGCTGGATTTAGGACACTGGGAAGATTTTACTTTGATTAGTTGTTTTTTTTTTTCTTTTTTAATTTCTAGATTTTATTACATATAATTTTCCCTGCCTTTCCTGGATTTTATTTTTGCCTTAGTTTTTTGAGTCAGTGTCTTAACAAAGATTGGCCTGATCTCCTGGTCTTCTTGCCTTAGTCTTCCTGCCTCCTCTCAGGTTCTGAGGTTACTGGTGTGAACGCCCACACCTGGCTCCTGGAGTTCATCACTCAGTTCTGTATTTCTTCTAGTTTTATAAAGTTCTCTACTCTTTCAGCTTTCTTACATGTTTCTTTTGTATTTTAAACTCTTAAAATTGATGTCTTCAGCCTTCTGTGTTTATTATGAAGGTATAAAAATGTTCCTCAGAAATAAAAATTCCACTTTTGAATTTTTAAGTTGACACTATTTGTACCACAACCAAAAGTTTCAAAGTTTGTTACATGATGGTGTTTAAATAATAATTGTTAACACTATGACCTGCGGCTTTTATTTTAGACAAAAGCACACAGTTCTGAATTATCAGGAATATTAGCCGCTACTTGGTATGATGCTTGTTAGCTTTGGGTAATTATCAGAGGTTATGTCTGTTCAGAAAAGTTGTTCAGATATTTTTTCTTTTAGGTGACTTTTCCATAGGAATCTGTACCTCAGGATCACATGGTGTTATTGATTGTTCAGGGAACAATTAGGAGGGCAGTCTGTTAAATCTTTTGCCTCAAGATAAGACCATTAGGTGTGGTGTGTATGATCCTCAAGGGGTGTAAATAACCAGGTTGTAGTCAGCATATTTTATTTTTTATTTCGAGGTATGTCTGAAACCTTTGCTTCATAGACAGATCACAGGAAGCTTACCTACTGGAAGCACACATTTGTCACCTGATTATGTTGAGAAAATATATTTCAGAATTTACAGGTTAGTGGGTGAACATTGGCCACATGAGCTTTAAATTCGCATTCTAATTTGAATAGAATAGTGTCCTAAAAATTCCCTTGTGGGTTAAATGTAAGCAGATCTTCTGTATGAATTCCCCTGTGTCTGCTGAAGAGTTGGTTTTGTTGGTTTATGAGGAGGGTAGCATTTTCTTAGTACTACCTTAAGACTGTCCTTAGAACTGAGTGGTGTTCTGTTTGCTTCTGTATTCTAGGGCATTGAAAGAATGAGTGTTTCCCCTTTCTGCTGTAGTGCATAGATAGCACTTTGAATGTCAATCTCTTAGACTAGGCAGTCTTCTTTTGGGTTGGGGTACATAGCTCAAGGGTAGAGCATGTTCTTAACACATAAGGTTCAAGTTCCACTATGAACTGTTTTTTTTTAAATGCTTGTTTGATTCCAAATCTTTCCATTCCATTGTTTTCTTCAATATCCTGTTTTTTTTTTATTTTTGTGTTTAAGTTACTGAATTAATACATTCAGTTTATACCTTCTTCCACTTTGCTCATCTGTCTCTTCTGTGTTCCGCTACTTCACTGAACCTGTGGAAGTGCCATCATTGCTAAAGGTAGCAAGGCCTTCTCATTCATCTTGCTGTTAGACGCTGACACCTCTCAGCAAGACTCCTGTGTAACAAGACCACTCTTGTAACAAGTCTTTACTTGAATTTGATAAATCCAAGCTTTTCTGGTTTTCAGCGTATTTCCTGGCAGCCCCAGCCTTCTCAGTAAGGCTCTCCACTTGGATACACTTTCGTGGGCCCTTTTCAGTTTTCATCTACTCTCAAGAAACCATGTGCCAGCTTCAAATGTTTACTTTCTTGAGCAACAGACTCCCGGAGTCCAAAACTGTTCACTATATATCTTTACTTAACTTAATCATTTGTGATTCTTGCTTAACTATTTTTCTTCCAAATCTGTCTTTCCCTGCTCTTCCCCCAGTTCTGTAAATGCCACCACTATCCACTGAGTTGTTCAAGCCAGAAAGTTACCGCTGTCTTACCATTTCTAATTTTTCCACCCCCAATATCTTTTTGGTGTATTTTGCTACTGTCCCTGAGTCTGTGTAATTGCTCTGTCCTTGCTTCTGTGCAGTTGATTGTCCTCCGTGCTGGACCAGTCATCTTAAAATCATTGGTTATCATTTCCTTTCTCTGTTTAGGTTCTCTTACCTATCTTTGAGGTCAAACTCTAAAATTCTTACTGCTGCCTTTCATTTGCTGGCCCTGTCTACTTGCTTTATCTTACTTCATGTCGCCTTTCCCCTTCAACAGGGCATGTTTCTGTTTTGAAATTAAGATTTTTAGTATTAAAATTTAGGATATAGAAGAAATCAGTGTTTTGATGTTGAAATACCTCCTCCCCCCCTTTTTTTTTGAAGGGAAAGCTTATTTTGGCTTAAAATTTGTCTTAGGTTTCTATTGTTGTGAAGAGACACCATGACCACAGCAACTCTTATAAAGGAAAGCATTTAATTGTGCTGCCTTGCTTACAGTTCAGAGGTTTAGATCATTTTCATCATGGTGGAAAGCAAAGCAGCATGCAGGTTAGACTGACTCACCGGCAACAAGAAGTGGTCTGAGACAGTGGGCGTGGCTTGAGCATTTGTAAGACCTCAGCCTGCTTGCAGTGACACAATTTCTCCAACAAGGCCATACCTAATCAAACAAAGCCATACCTCCTAATAGAGCCACTCCCTTTGGGGGGACATATTCTTTCAAACTATCTTACAATTCAAAAATTTAGTTGTTTTTAAGGTATTTTTAAAAGTTTATTTAATTTTATGTGCGTTGGTGTGAGGTGGTTAGTTCCCTGAAACTAGAGTTACAGAGAGTTGGTAGCTGCCATGTGGATGGTGGGACTTGAACCTGGGTCCTCTGGAAGAGCAGCTAGTGCTCTTAACTGCTGAGCCATTTTTCCAGCCCCAATTATTTAGTTTTTAATTATAATTACATCACTCCCCCTTCCCTTTCATTTCCTCCCTTCACACCTTTCTGTATACCTTTCCTTATTCTCTTTCAAATCGATCTCTTCATTAATTGTTGTTACATGTGTATATGTATTCCTGAATATATAAATACAACCGACTAAGTCTTTATGTCTTTGTATGTATGTTTTCAGGGATGACCTTTTGGTATTAGAAAATCTGTTGACGTGCTCTTTGCTGGGGAAGGTTATTTCTCCTGCTCTTGGCATTCTTTAGTTGCCTGTAATTCTTGGTGTAGGCCTTCCCCACTCTAGTTTGTCTGTTGTTGTCCTTGTTCAGCTGGTGTTTAGGCAGCCATGTTGGTAAGACTTTATGGGTGTGGTTTCTGATATTCCTAGGTGATAGTAGTCTCACAACACACTCATTGATCCTCTGTCTCTTACAGTCTTTCTGCCCCTTCTTTAGCAATGATCCTGAGTCTTAGGTGTGGGAGTTGAATTGCAGCGCTGTTGGAAGTGGGCTCCCTAAGATTGTTGCAAAGAGAAGTTTCCTTGATGAGGGTGATGGCTACACTTATCTGTGGGTATAACAACAAATATTTAGAGTGTTGTTGGTTTAGTAAAGTGGTGATTGTGGTTTCTTCTCCTAGATCCATGTCTTTACTAGCACTGAATAGTTGGCTAGGTTTTCATACCAGGAATTATTTCCTTCTAAGTGGGCCTTAAATCTAATTAAAGTGTTGTTGCTTACTGCCAAGGTATGTGTGCCACTGAAGCACCCTTAGGGTTATTAAGCCATACTGGTCATTGTTGTGGTTCATAGACATCACAGCTAGGTTAAGATTGTCGGTTTATTTCTTCCTTCCTTTGGAAGCTTGCATAGTACCTTGTGGTACCATGAAAGATAGTTCTCAGAGAGAAAACTTTGCAGTTCTGGCTTTGGACATCTGGGCCTCTTTTTTGAAGTGTATAATGTCTTCAACAATAGGGTCTTAAGTAACATCCCTGGGGGCAATCAAGGGCAGTGACAATAGCCTATAATGTTTTGGGAGTTTCTTGGACAACCCTACCCAGCAACTCAAAAGAGAGTTTCTCATAAATGCTTTAAAGAAGAGTGATATAATAGCCATTACTCTTCAGACAAGCTCAGTGGCAGACAACTGCCCAGCAGCACAAGGCCTTGTCTTCAGCTACTGGCAAAATTGTTTGTAAAAAAAGATTGTTCTTAATTTGTATGTTTTCACTCATACGCGGCCAGCTGAGTTCACATGCATGCCAAGTGTGATTATTCTTGAAAGTGTTGATAACGAAAATATAAATGTAAAATACTAGATCTCTTTTTCTTTTTCCTTCACCGTTCCTTTTGCTTCCTGCTTCATTGTAATTAAGGACGCTGGGGTGCTCAAGCCACCTCTCCGGGATGGACGTGGCTGCCGCCCACATCAAAGAAGCCTCTCTTTACAGCAGACTGAGGCCATCACAGAACAACAACAACACACAAGCTAAAAACCTGCAGCTGGACACAGTGTAGAGATCAGTGGATTGTGGAGACCCCATCCCCAGTGGGCACATCTACATCACAGCTGCACTCATGTCACAGGGAACATTGAGTGGATGTAGGGAGGGGCGGGGGAGGTTTTAAGGTTGACAGCCTTTTCCTAGAAATAGCTTCATCAAACAAGATTGGAACAATGGCAGTATCAGTGGACACATTAACACCGAAGGGGTTTATTTTGTGGGATCCCACCCCTAGACAAAGAACTATGGGAAACTAATGACTGTTAGGAGAAGAATTGGCTTCTCCCAGGGATAAGCCCCTTTATTAGTTGTCCAGAGTGGTCAATTCAAAACCATATACACAAAAACAACAAAAAATAGGCTCAACAGGTGGTATTTATATATTTTTGTATGAGTGTGCACATACAAATATATACATGCACACATATGTACATGTCCGTAACAACAATAATAAATTCCAAAGATACTGACTTGAGAGAGAGAGGGAGGAACCATGGGAGGGGTCGGAAGGAAAGGGTACCTGAAAGGAAAGGGAGTGGGAAATGATGTAATTCTATTTCAGTGAAAACATATTTAAGAAAAAAATCATTTTTCTTACTCCAAAAGATGCTAAGCATGTACTTATTCTGTAGGAATATTGGAGCGAAGTGGACATGATGTTCCAGCGTGCAGTGTCTTTTGAACGTAGGATTAGGAAAGAGCCCATAAAGTAAGCCACAACACAGGAACGGATGTGCTGAAGACTTGCTCATTTAAGACCTAGGTGCCATCTTTAGCTGCTGCTGTGATGTGGCAAGAAAGCTGTTTAGAATAGTTTTCTATTTCTTTTTATTTATGGATAAACTCAGCTTTTACCAGTACTTTTGACACTTTTACTTTGGTGGGGGGGTTGTTTTTTGAGGCAGGGTTTCTAGGTGTATCAGCCCTAGCTGTCCTGGAACTCACTTTGTAGACCAGGCTGACCTCGAACTCACAGAGATCCACCTGCCTCTTCCTCCCGAGTGCTGGGATTAAAGGCGTGCGCCACCACCACCCAGCCCACTTTTACATTTTCTATACAGTCCTTTTCAATGCAGAGTGTTAGTTAATGCCAATGCCACTTTTGCGTTTGAGGAAGACCATCATCTTGTAACTGGAGAAATTAATATGAAATAGGAGTGCTTTAGTTAAGGCATGAATCATGCCATTTGGCACAACAAAATTGCCAGATATTAGGGCTGTTTCTTAAAGGTAAATATCACCCTAATGTTGCAAATTGAAAGTTGCCCTAATAAAAATTCTGGTAGGCCTTTTTGGTTTGACAAACTAATATCAAAATTCATACAGAAGTGCACATATAATAGGAGCTTTATGAAGAAGAGAAATGAGTTATAGATCCAGCTCTACAAGTTGTCAGCCAGTAAGCTACAGTAACGTAGTTGTAAGGAAGGTGTGAGTATGGAATGAAATAGTAAGACTGGAAGGAGCCATCTGGTTTTCCTGGTAAATAGGGGATTAGGATGACCAGGTAGACATCTAGAAAAAAATATTCATGCCTCGTTGGTGATAGATTTTACATGAGTCAGACTTTGAATTTTAGAATATAAAGTCACAGAAGTAGCAGCTCTAAACAGAAGAGAATGATTTTTTGTAATATAGAAGGAAGTTTTTCTTTTCTTGAATCTAGTATCATGAAGCAGTAGAAAAGATTCACAAATTAGACTGTGAAAATAAACATTTCTACATATCCAAATTACCATTAAAGTGAAAAAAATTTACTTACTGGAGATTATGGTCAGATTTATTTAATATGAGCAGTGAGGAGGCTCAGCAATTCAGGACTGTAGAGATGAACATTGACACAATGTTGTTGGAAATAAAGATTGGGAACTGTATGGTGATAGGCCAGAACTGGCTCCTGCAAGTTGTCCCTTGACCTCTACATGTGTGGTGTGGAGTGACCATTCATGCACATACAAATAGATAAATGTAATACATTTGAATGAATATAATGAAGAAATTACTGAAATGGAATGATAGATTAAACAACGAAAGGAAGGTCTAGAATAATGTGCTTGCGGCCCTTGCGCAGAGAGGAAAGCGGTGCTTATGTGTACATGTGGTTCCTTTGGAAAGGTTCACAAGGAAGTGGTCTTCAGCTGCTTGAGAGAGGGTTGGGGGACAGGATCCTTGTTCATAGCTTTTCAGTTGTAAGCCATAGTAAAAACTGAAAAGAACAAATAACAACATAGAAATTAGCAGTGTGTCTTCAGTTTATTCAGATGGGAAACTTGAACTGTGGCTTCCAGGCTAGACCTTGTGAAGGGACATCTATCCCGAGAACTGTGTTTTGGATTTGTGAAGTGCGTTCTGTTGCTGGTCTGAACAGTTGCCCAGAAGTGTTCTGTCATCTTAAAACTGTAGCTGTTTACTTACAGTCGAGCGATCTTTCCAGTTTCTTTTTCCAAAGGGTCTTTTGGCTAGTTTGAATTGATAAGTGTAGGAATACAAAGAATTTAGGACCACAAGAAAGTGAGGCTGTTTTTACAGCAAACAGCAGCAAATGGCTCTTCCAAGGCTGGTTTATTCCCAGTGTTTCTTGTGAGGGGGCCTTTTGGGAGGAACTTGCTGTTTATGCAGTCTCAAGTGAAAACCAGAACAAAGCAGAATGAACCTTCTGGTACAGTGCCTTCCCGAGAAAGCTAGTGTGTCCCCACCCCTCCCCCCCCCGAATGTTTTCTACTCAGGCTGTATACACAGAATGTGAAAATACGCTTATCTGCACTGATATTGTTAGCATGTCCTCATCCCCAGGGCAGCTCATTATTGCCACTCAGAAAAAATTTAAGAGTGTGAGCACATTTGGAAAAGAACTGTTAGCAATGCAAATGCCAGGTCGCCTCTGATAGACAGTAAGCGAAATGTTGAGCCTGTTCATGCGATGAATGCAAGAGGAGAAAAAAAACCTTTGCCTATTCTGCATGACTCTCAGTAGCCCTGGAACTATTTGGTTCTGTGTTTATTACTCTGTCCTCAACATTAGATTTTTGTATAGTTTTGAGTTATAGGAGTGAACCCCTGATGATGTTCCTAACAGCGTCTGTAATTTGGTTTTCTCACTGGGTTTTAATCTAACTTCTGAAAATAGTTGTAGTATAACATTCACAATTCTTACTACTGCACTATCTTGACAAAGCTACTGATAATTGAGTGTGTTATACTAGGGTGAATAGCCTTGAAGAGTCAGGGTCCCATCTGTGTGTCAGGTCATTGTAGATGGAGGAAATGCTTAACCAGGTAGGATTGACACATAGTAGATTCTTTTTTGTTTTGTTTTTATTTTGAGATCGAGTTTCTCTCTGTAACAGTTCTGGCTGTCCTGGAACTAGCTCTTGTAGACCAGGCTGGACTTGAATTCTCAAAGATCCCCCTGTCTCTGCCTCCAGCGTGCTGGGATTAAAGGCATTGTGCCATCACTGCCCAGCCCAAATAGTAGATTTTAAACAAATACTTGTTTGGCCTGGAGAAGTGATTCAACAGTCAAGAACATTTGGAGCTTTTGCAGAGGTCCCGAGTTCAGATTCCAGCACCCACATTTGACTGCTCACAACTGTTTTTGACTTCAGCTCCATGGAATCTGATGCTTCTGGCTCCATGGGCGCCAATGCTTATGTGTGTGCTTGCACCCAGACACGCACATTTTAAGAGCTTATCTGTGTATTGGAAAATGTTGACTGGCGCATGGGTTATGCTTTTGAACACTGACCATTAAGTCCTCGATGATGACTCGCTTCATCTGAGTTTCATGTCAGCTATTTCTAACCCCTAGTTTAGAATTGTTACTGCAAGCATAGACTCATTCATGTGTTCACAAACACTTACTGTTCCTTAAGGCATGTGATTAAGTTTATTTGTAGAATGAATCATTCCAGGACTAATTGTTTACATTCATTTGTTTATTGTATGTATGTGGGTGGGCGTATACATGCTACAACATGCATGAAGATCAAAGGACAACTTGCAGGAATTGGTTTTCTCCTTTTACCTTTTGGGTCCTGGGGATTAAGCTCATGTTGTCTGTCAGTCTTGGCAGCAAGCACCTTTAGCACATTCCTGCCTATCCTAGAACTTATTTATAGAGGCTATTACTGCGAATTCTTCCAATAAAAGGCATCTGCATTTTCTCTCCCTTTTTAATTGTAGGACTGTAGTGAACATACTTAAGGCAAGGAACATTTGTCCTGGACAATGAATTTAAACCTAACAGATGAAGGCCATGGTTTTGTCTTAATGCCAAAGAATGGCTGTCTGTACTGGAGCAGCAAGCTGTCCTCCTTTACCCTAGTCTCACCTTTTGGTTTCTGTTAGCCAAGGGTGGGGGTTGCATGGAAAATTCAGAAGTAGGTTGGGGAATGGCACTTGCTGTGCAAGCTTGACAACTTGGTTCACTTTCAGAACCACGTAAAAAGGTGGATGTGGTGGCATGCATCTGTAATTCCAGGACTCCTCTAGTGTCATGGGCAGTAGGCAGGAGAGCTGGGCAGAAGCTTATGTGCACAGAGTAGCAGAAGGAACAAGTGACCCTGCCTCAAACATGTTGGGCTCCTGAAAAGTTGTCTTGTGACCTTTCTATGCATGGAGTGGTACACATGCACATATGTTCATACACACAATAAATAGTCTTAGAACATAATTGAATCATACCTTTTAAATAACTGACATTTTATAATTGTTTTGTTTCATTGCTGCTAATCTCTCACTGAGTAATCTATGTTAAACCTTATAGGTGTGTGTGTGAGAGAGAGAGAGAAAGAGAGGAGGGAGAGAACACGCTCTGTGTAAAGTACCCATGTGCCTTAGGATGAGTCCCTTGCTCATAAGGGTGCTCCTGTAGTTTTGCTCCACTGTTCTGGCTGTGCCCTGTGGCCCTTTTGCTAGGGAGATCGTGCAGAATATTGCCTCCCTCCTACCTGAGTGGTACTTTTCCCTGTAGGGTTGGAAACCCAGATAGTCATCCTTTTGGAGCCACAAGAATGGCTGTTTCCCGAACAGTAACGCAGGCATTTCTGCATGGCGACCAGATCCCTCCTCCACAGTGATTACCTAGTAGTTTGTCAGCTTCTTTAACACTTGCTGTACTAGGAAAGGTCCACCTGCTGAACTGTATTCTTTGTTGGGGCTAGATAGTGCGTGATACAGATAGGTGAGGAAATGCCACTGCAGGGCAGGCCTGAAGTTGGTCCTGTCCACATGGC